>NDGN011446378.1:0-12110 GCA_002564285.1 Tympanoctomys barrerae
AAATAATAGCGTTATATTAATGTAGGGGCTTCTGAGCCCATGGGAGGATTTCACCCTGTTCTGTTATCAAAATTATTTATATGGCATTTTGACAGTAGAAAATATTAATTATTCTGGATGAACACTCAACAACTGAACATGAGCTTCAGTTGCCTCTTGGGTGAAATGAAAAGAGATTAGATTAAATGATCGCTCGGGTCTTTACCAGCTGGCCTTTAGTTTTTTTTTTGTTTTTTTTTTCTGCAGGGTCTCACTACATAAGCTCAGATTCATAGTGATCCTCCTGTTTTCTGCCTCCCTGGTGCTGGGATTACGTGCATGCACCACCATGCTAGGACTCCATCGCAGGCTCAGGGCGCCCAGGGGTGGGGCCGGCACAGAATGTGGTGCCAGGGATCAAACCCTGGCCCCTGCATTTACTTAAGCAAGCGCTTGGTCCACTGAGCTATCTCACTGGCCCTAAATCTTTTTCTTTTCAAATTTTTAACTTTGTATCATATAATGTTTACTGCACTACTCATAATATAGAAATATGTTCTTGTTATTTTTATGGTACTGGGGCTGGAACTCAGGTTCTTGTGCCTGCTCGGCAAGTACTCTAGCACTGAGTTGTACCCTCAGCCCCAGCCAGCTTTCTAAGACTGGATTTTTACATAAAAGCAAAGCTCTATGTGGATTCAGCAGTTCACAGACTAAAGTCCAAGCTTTGCTCTAGAGCCTTATATTTGGAATATTTAGAATTTATCTGCTGAGCCTGCGCACTAGGAATGCTGACACCGTTTTCTCTACTGAAGGATCTCACTGCCCAGGGACGGAGGCGTTATAAAAAATATTCTCAAAATTGGCAGGAATTTGAGGGCAGGTTCTGGCTTTGGCATGGAAGAACACCCTACTGGGCACATTTAATGCAGAAGGATGCTCTCCTCTTTTAATCCCCTTCAACTGGTGGAGTCAGAAGTAGGTGAATCAAATGAGGCAGTTTGCTTTGGGTACAAAATTAAGGAGATGCCAAGAATTTTAGTAACCAAAATAAATGGCATCACAACGCAGTGTGTTTAAGAATCAAAGTCGATGAAAGAAGCCCATCACGAGCCAAGTGTGAACATCTGAAGCACAAATGATCTGACCCCACCCGAGTGTGCCCTGTCTTCAACTTCCTCATCCAAGGGCCGGCCAGGTAGCTCAGCGGATGAAAGTGCCTGCTCAGGCAGACCCAGGGACCAAGGTTTGACCCACGTGTGCCATCCGGGCCGACCCCTGGGGCGCGCTGCGACAGCAATTGAGACCAGGCATGGTGGCGCGCATCTGTCATCCCAGCCCTTGGGAGGCTGAAAACAGGAGAATCATTATGAGTCTGATTTGTGTAGTGAGACCCTGCAAACCCTATGCTAAATACATTAAAAAAACAGCTTTGCTTCAATTTCCTTATCATTTTGGTCTTGATTCAAATATAACTTTATTTACAACCTTTGACCCTTTGATTTTTTAAAAAAATCTTTTGCATTAAAACATCCTTAAGTTTAGAGAAAGAAGACATGTAACAGAATTTAGGATGTTGGAAGAGTTTCACTAGAGGAATACATGAAAGGCTTCGGAAAGGATGGGATTCTTATAAGGTGGTGATGAGTGGGGAGGAGATGGTCTTCATGGTGAAGAATGGCTAAGGAATATTTCTGAAAGAGACATCTAATAAAGGGTCTCAAGTTGTTCCTTATTTTGGGCTCCAGCTTACCCACCTTCTCTCCCTACCTGTTGGTTGTAAGATTGCTCCACAGAAGTGGGCAGGCAAGAGGGGAGGGAAACTGCTGAAACCAGGCAGGGAGCCAGCAACAGGGAGTGGGGTGCTCAGAAGCCTCACCCCAAACCCTGTCAGAGAAGAAAGGGCAGAGAGGAGGGTCTGATTCCTGCAGCACTTAGGACCGGAGCTTGTGGCCTGCATGCTTCGCAGTACTGAAGGAAGGAGAGTGCCTTGGGCCACAGACACTTAGACCATGTCCTGTCAGTCAGGGCTTCTGGTGTGCTATTATGCTAGAGCTTTGCTTTGCCCTCCAGGCCCACTCTCCACCCTTCTCCTGCTTTCTTGCCTTGAGGTTGTCCTGAATGGATTACATCAAAGGGTTCCTTGCTCCCTGGCTTCCAGCGGGAAGGAGGGAGGAGGGCAAAGTTCCCAGGGTTGCCATTAGCTCCTTCCCTGGGGGTTCACTCGAGGGTGGTTGTAGCTCTCCACTGAAGGCTGAAACTCCTGTCAAACATTCCTTTCCTCCCTTTCCCAGGCTCCGGGAACTACTCTCTCTGTCTCTCTCTCTCTTCTCAGGTCAGCAGGAGTGTGGGCCTGCATTTCCTTGCTCTGGGTTGCGTGTTATCCTTTGTGATTTCCCTGATTCCTGCTTCTTTGTGGAGAGTCTCTATATTCAATGCTCTTCAGTATGAGGATATTGTTTTGCTTGTGCTGAAACCCCCACAAAGCAGATGTGAGGAGCAATAAAAAAGGGTTGCATAGAATGTTAAAGATGAAGGCAGAGGAGCTAGGCAGCTCCCAGCAGGGTGGGAGCTTGGGTGGGTCCCAAAGGCTCCATGGGCTCCACTGAGGCTGAGTCTTATATTTCCCTCGGATAAGGGTAAATTCCAGCCCCAACTCCTGCACCTGTCAGGCGGGTCTCCATCTAAGGAGCTCTTCCTGGTTCCTATGTTCATAAAATCAGTGACTACCTAGGAACCTCAAAAAGCACAAGAGAGCTCCCACAATAAGACTGTCATCACCCAAGACTCCTGCAATCCCTTTGATAATCCGGCATGATTTCCTCTACACTCTTCATGGAGCAGGGGTCTCGTTCTGTGTACAGATTTCATTCCTGACTTCCTCCATTTTTTGCCTAAGCAATTTATGAAATTACTTTTCCCCACCATTGAAAGAAGCTGCAAATATCCACATGAAAGGCTGCTGCTTGTAGAGATGGTAGAATGATCTTAAAGAACAGACCACTGCTTCATCATATGGGTGAATTGTGATTTTTAAAATACTCCTGTAATGCCAGTGAGATAGTTCAGTAGACTAAGTGCTTGCTTTGGCAAGTGCAGGGACCAGGGTTCAATCCCTGGTCCCCATGCTGTGCTGGTCCTGCTCCTGGGGTGTGCTGAGTGGGCCACTGATTCTGGGAGTGGTGGCACATGCCTGTAATCCCAGAACTGGGAAGGCTGAGAACAGGAGGATCACTACAAGTCCAAGCAGTGTAGTGAGACTCTATACTAAATATATAAAATGAATGAATGAATAAAACACTTCTGTAATTTTGTGCATTTATGTCACAATTTATTATTTGCTTGCTAAGTCTTTAAATTTGCCATATTACTTCCCTCGTTTAGTACATACAACCATCCTACCAAGGTGGGCACCAGAGGTGGACAAGGAAAGTAATATGTCATTAGAGTAGTTCCTGCAAAATGATTGAGCAGAGTGTGTTATGATTTGAACATGCCTCGGGAAGAAAGAGGCTACCTCTTTCTGGAATGTTTCTCTTTTTTTGTTTTTGTTTTCATTTTTGTTTGAGACAAGGCCTTGCTGTATTGTGCAGGCTGTCCTCAAACTCCTGAACTTAAGCGATCCTTCTGCCTCAGCCTCCCTTGAGTAACTGGGGGTGCAAGACTGTGCCACTACACTCAGCTTAGAATGTTTATTTATAAGGCTGGAATGTGGCAAAGTGAGGTATGATTCTGTTTATTATTATATTAAGATCTTATAGAAGACATTGGAATGGGCTTGCCCTTCAAAAGTAATAGAAGAATGATCATTTTTGATTAGTTCAAATGTGATTTGCTATGATTTTTAAGGGACATTTTTTCCCTGAGAAATTCCAAGTAAGCAACACTTTTTCTCATGTTACTATGCAATCCATTCTTCAGCTTACACTCAACCTCTGATAGTCACGAAGCTGGAGAAAGTATCTGCTTGAGATATGCTTGCAATTTTCACATGGCTTTGCCAAAAAGGGTTTCTGTCTTTAGAATGGGTGGCCCCTGCCCTGCTGCTTTGACTTAATAGTCCTGTGTGCTTTGCCAGGAAATAAATATGGAGTTTAAGCTACTTTCTGCAACTAACTTATAGATGGGTCTTATTTCCCTCCAGAAATGAAAGCATAGCACCCTTTTGCATCGTGTTTAGAGCATTCTAGGAAGTCCCAGGGTTAAGGTTTTGATGTGGATTTCATTGTTATTTGGATAGGGTTTTGATTTAGGAATCTGTCATAAAAAGCAGTATGTAGGATTTTGGCAAAGAGAATGTTCTAATAAAAATCATCCTTAAGGGGCAGATACACATTATCTAATGCGTATAATAGTTTAAAGAACTATGACTTCTTCATTCACAGCAATCTTGTGAGGGGTATGAGAAACCACACTGAACACTCCCATCTGATATCAGTTAATAAAACCATGAAACACTCCCTTATGCTCAATAAGTGATTCTTCTACGTGAGATGGGCCTCTTTCAGGAAGGATTGAACCCTCCAGTGGTCCGCGTTGGTGTTTGCTGTATTGAACACAACGGATATGAACAAAGTGTGATAACCATGATGCTGGGGTTCAGGCCTTTCTAACTGAGCTTCTCAATTTTTCCTTCACTTTCAGGAACAGAATGAAAATACAGAAGATATACTCAGGTGCTGGGAGACTGTATATACTTGGAAGACTGAGCAAAGGTCAATCTCCATAGAACTCCACTTTAGATCGATAGATTGACCCTGGGAAGATAAAGCTGCGAGATGAATATTAGATCGTAGGGAAAAAAAAAAAACAACAAAAACCTCAGCTGACTGGAGAGGTCTGGCTCAGCAGAAGTTCATGTGAAAAGTTTCATGAGCCTTATCGCTGTGGAGTTCAGAGGAACTCCAGTGTCACATGATCAGCATGAAGCCTCAGGGTGTGTGTGAGGAGCAGAATCCTCCCATTCAGGGTGGTAGTGATCTTTGTATCTTAACCTTGACTGAGCCTCACCTAAGTTCCGGGTCTTGGAAAGGGTTCAAGACAAATAAATCAAAGTATTTGGAGACAATGAAGCAAATGGTAACAACCATGTAATCACATTGCACATGGAGCTGTTGAAGAATTGCAGGCACTATGATTTAGCTGAAAAAGGAAATGTTCAGGAGGAGGGATACATGATTTCTGCATGAAGATTTTTATTCAAAGAACACTTTGTTGAATTATGGTGTACAACATTGGGAGGAGATAGCTGGACATTTGGGAGAAATCACTGAGGGGTGTATGCTAGGAAGGATCCTCCAAAAAATGAGATTTGTACAAAAGTCTAACAGACTGGCTGGGAGCCAAAGATACCCCTAACCTGAAGAACGAGGCTATCAGCATTGTGGAAAGGAGGCCATGGAGGGTACTGGCACAAAATCGAACCAGATCTACCTTCAGACTCTGTCAAAAGCAGGTAGAGATCACATCTGAGGTGACTCCATCTTCCTTCTATCTGAGCTGTTCCTCTGGGGAAGCAGGGACAGCTATACAACACCCTCATGAAAGTCACATATAAGACTCAGTGACCAGAGCCCAGGAACATTTACACTTCAGCAAATCCCCACCCATTCATGCACACTACTTCCGTTTCATCCTACAAACAGAGGGAATAGTCACAGAATGGGAGATTTTCATGCACAATTACAAGGGCAGGGTTTAAGCTTGCAACAATTAAAGAAAGCACATAAGGAAAACTATCTTATGGGAGTAGGAATTCATGATCATTTGTCTTCACCTGTCTGTTCTGGGCAGTATGTTGGTGTGGATGCTTTGGGACAATAGACACTATCACTTAAGGGGCAAAAGAAAAATAAAACACATTACTGCCTGCTGTCTTCTCTACAAGCTGTGATCTTGGTCTTTATAAGAAGTTTTTGGCTGCCACTTTCTACTTCCGGTCACTTTATTTCAGCAGAGGATGTGAGCCCTGAAGACAAAATGCTTGGGGTGGCTGGAGTCGTAATTCTCAGCTTTAGAGGAAGGCCGGTCTTCTTTTCTCTTCCGTCCCCCAGCCAGCAAGGAGGGGGGAGCAGGCAGGCACGGTGCCTGGGCTGTCGGAAGGCAAGGCACCAAGTACTGTACATTTGGGATGGAGAGCTGCTACCCTGGAATACGAGAGAAAGGCCTGAGGGAAGGAGAGCACGAAGGAGCGCTTTTCCCCTTTTCCAGGAGGCCTCTGAAGACCCCACTTTGAATCCAGCATCCCTCCTGTTGATCTCCCCGCGAGGATATGCAGAGGCCCCTCGGAGCCGCTGAGGAGTCCTGCAGCTGCCGAGGCCCCAAGGAGATGGCAGCCTGTCTCCCGGGCCTTGTTAGTCCCACAAATGGCCCATTGAGGGGAGCCCAAGAAGGGAGAGGCAACCAAGGCTGCCCCCGAGGCCCCTCAATGGGGGCACTGTGTGCACTTGGGCGGAGGCCAGCCCTGACCCCGTGCTGGTTGTTAGGGCCCCATTCTTCCCCAGGAGGTGGCTGGAAGGCAGTGTGCAGCTGAGGCTGTGGAGAAGGTAGTCCTCTTGTTCCTCCCGGGCCCACAGACAAGCGAGAGGAAGCGCTTCCTCTTCATTATGCTGCCGCTCACTGCATTTCCATCTCAAGCGTTTCCTCCCTTCCCCGTGGCTCTCTTCTTACCGCTCAAGATCTGAAACTGATGGGCTTTTGCTTTTCCTCTTCAGGCTTGACTGAAAGTTAGAAATGATGTCAATTTTTTTTTCACCATGGGTACCGATCTCCCTGGGTAGTTCATCCAAGAACTGCCATGCAGATGGCGGAAGGGTTGCTACTGCTTTTGAGCAGTTCAGAATCTCTTTCAACGTGAAGAGTGAGGCTTTCGAGATAGCAGAGCACCAATGTCCTCTGTGGAACATCTGCTGTCCTTTCTGTCACCACCTGCACCCCACTCCCCAGTGCCATGCCCTGTATTGTCCTAGTAGACTCGGACCACAGGCTTTCGTTGGGATGGATCGGACCCAGAGCCGCCCAGGCTACCAGGGTGGACACAGTCCCTGTGGGTAGAAGCCCACACTTCTGCCCTTCTGGATTTCTGTGGAGGTAGCTGGGAGTAGACTGGGCCAAGAGTGCTGAAAGATTTTACTGGAAGTATTGAGAAACAGACTTTGTTCCTACAGGAGTTGCCAAATGGGTACAGCACAAGTTAAGGGGTGTGATAATCACTTCTGCTGTCACATGGAAAGAGTCACTTTGAGAACATGGCTCACAGAGGAGGACGGGGCCAATGTGACAGGTCCCTGATGTTGGAAGGCCCAGGCTGGGTCTAGCTGTACCTGGAGCTGGCACCAAAGCCTCGCTGTTATGCTGGCTAGCGCGTTCCTTCCTATCCATTTACCTTGTGGGAGCTGTGTCTCTCTTACATCCAATGGAAGCTGGTATCTCTGAGTGACAGTAAAGATACTACATTTGTCGCTGCATCCTTTCTGCTCGAATTACCTTATTCAATCATTTACTATAGTCTTGGCCCAAGCAGCACCAAACCTAGGGGGCACTAACACTGGCTAAAATTCTAGCCTTGAGAAAAATAGGATTTGGGAGCTTGATTCTTTTCTGACTGTCCTGAGCCCCGCTGGAATCCTTAGCTGTGTGCTGGGACTGTGATACGAGCCCCAGCTTTGCACATCACCCCGAAATCATGTATTCTGTATTCGCTGTGTGCCTGGAATAACCCTAAGTGGCTAACAGTCCAGCAGAGAAACAGCAGCATCTGGAGCAGAGAGGGACAGCAAGCACCACAGTGAGGGGCCACCACCACTCCCATGTGAGCACAGGGTCCTTAGAGGGAGTGACCAGTTCTTAGCAGGATAAAGAGGAAGGTTTGCCCCAGGGAAGCCGGTGCTTCAGCTGGATCCCCAGGATGGACGGAGGCTTTGCTGATTAGTCCAACTTTGGAGAGAATGGTGACGTGGGACAGAGAGGCGGTCCTTCCCTGTACGTTTATCACATGTCTGACTGGTATGCCATGCTGTCTGGAGTACAGAGATCTGCAGGCACATCTGTCCCCTCCTCTGTGCCTTTCCAAATCTCAGAAAATATATAAGGTTCCTTTTCTAGTAGTAAAGCCCTACAGGTGTTAGGATCAGCCAGGGTAGGTGCACAGCGTCCCATGTTTGTCTGGAGCCTTGTGAGCGGAGGACAGGTGTGAGGATCACAGTGTTGTAGCATCCGCATCTTTGCTCCTGTGTCAGTGCTAAGCTTATCTGCCCTGGAGATACATAGAGCAGTGGGGACACCCCCTCCTCCTCAGGCCTTCTAATGATCTCTGGACTTTTCCATCCCTTCTGGATGGAAATAGCTGCAGTGAATTTGTTGTCGTTACTGAACCTTGATATGTAAAGTGTTGACCACGCCTTCAAGTGTGTATTTCATGGTGTTTTGATATATTGCAAGATTTGCTTCTTAAAGACAGACTATCACAGAACTAGACAGTTCTTGGGGATAACAAAGGGCTTGCTTTTTGTAGCAAACCTAAATATAGACCAACCGCGTCTATGCTCCAAGGAGCCCTCTTAACTCTCACACACCACACCAGTATTTCTCTAGCTCAAATTCACCCCGAGCCAGAAATTAGGCATGACAACCCACCCCAGAGCCCAAAGCCTGTAGGCATCACTCAGGTGAGGCATTTCTGGTTGCTCTGCCCTCCCTTGATTTTCCTGCAGAACCCCCAATAAATTCTCCGGCCCAAGCTTTCTGCTTCTCACTCCTACTTCTGCTCCTAATCATGTCTGCTGCTTCCTCATGTGGCCTGGGGTGGCATGGCATGGTGGCTTTTTTTCAGGACATGTAAGCAATTGGACCTCTCCTTCCAAGGGTATTAGCCTTTTCCTGTCATCACTTGGTCACCTCTATAAATTAAAATCCCGTGAGTACAACCATCGAGACACACAGCTCCCTATGTGAGGTCCGTGAGGGTCAAGACCTTGCTAATCTTGTTACCCATTGTGTTGTCCCCAGTGCCAGCCACAGTGTGAGCCTGCCTGTGGTGGTCAGGAGCCCCTTATTAGGATGCAGGTTACATCGGCATAGACTGGTAGCTATCGTGAGCTCCCCTTGATGGAGACATCTCCGTTGATGTGACTCATTCCAACAGATAGACAGAAATTGGATACAGAGGGGGAAAAAGGTGAGTCCCTCTAGGGATCAGCCCCACACTGCTCCTGTCTGTATACACTGAGCACTAATGTGCATCCAGTCCTAAGATGAGGACGAAGTTCCCTTTGCAACCCATGTGGACCTAGAGTGAAGGGAAAAGGTCTTGGCATGGTGTGCAGAGGTTCTGCCAAATCATAATATTGTGTTTGGAGTCTGCCTCTGCCCCCGGGCCACAAGAATTCCCCTGTCCTCATCCTATACCCACATCAAGCATATTTCCAAATCTTCTGGGAAACCACATAGTCAGCAGGCAGTGCTCTGATCCTGCCTCAGAACAAGCAAGGCGAGATCTGAGTTCAATCAGCAGAATTTCCATGGGGAGGTTTTGGCCAGAATGTTGGCCTACTGCATGTCATTCCTGAGCTCCAGGAATGGGTGAAAGGTCTACAGACACAACTCTCTATTGTTCAAGGGCTGCAAGGGGAATGAGGTGCTCAAGGACATCTCTGCCTTCCAGTCCCAAGCAGATCAGTGTTCCCAGAAGACCCCGAAGCTCGGGAGCTCTTCTTGGCCTGGGAATCAGCCAACCCCATGCTGTTTCCCATTTCAAGTTTTATATATGAAAGAAGTTATTATTGAGTTTTAAAAATTGACTATAAGAAGATCTTTGGATTGAATTAAATAAGTAAATAAGAGTTTACCGCGAGTTACAGCTCCGATATTGGGTTGGCTGGAGATCATGAAATTAATCAGATATGCAGTGTTGGTATGTAAATGTAAGAGAGGCAGCAATTGGCCACAGAGGCTTTGTGAAGCTTAAAGCTATTCCCATACCACAGAAAGGTTAAAAATGGGTGGGAGGTGAGGGAAAAAGGACCTTTCATGCCGAAGAGAATTCTGAGATTAATCCTTGAGGGCCAAGTTCTTTCTCTACACCCTCAGACAGCAGCTGGTTCATGTCAGTCTCCTTCTTCTGCTTAAAAGGATTCAAGTTTGCTCACCAGGATTAAGAAATTCCTAGTTTTAGCAGAAAAATATGAAAAAGTTGTGGTATATACTATGCTGAGACCTTATGGCTTTGATGTCTAATCTCCTCCACTGTATTGGGCTAGTGGATTAAATACCTAAGCCCTGCTAAGCTTCAGTTTCCTTGTCTGTTAAAACCCTCAGGTACTTGTTGCAAGAGTTAAATAAAAAAATGCTTGGAGTATGGCTTAGTCCAGCTTAGGTTTTCAGTAAGCATTAGCCATACTTTCTACAGAGAGATCAGCCCAAAGAATTGTGGACCAGTAAATTTCTGAGCCATGTTGAAGTAGAAATTATCTTGAGACATCACTTAGTCTCTGCCTTTGGCTTATTGTGTAACTTCGATTGCAGCAGGGAGAGATGGAACTTGGCCTGACAACAGGTCACATGACCAGGCATTGGGAGGGTGTGGTTGACCAGTAGTCTATAGAACCTTCAGAGGTGGATCACCTGAATGTAAAAGGCACTTGGTCTGAAGTTGCATAGGTTCCTAGGGTCTGTAAATGAGGAAGATAGGGAGCACAGAGAGTGTTAGGCTTTGAGAAGAATAGGCACAAGCTAGAGGATATTACAGGATGATGAGTCTTCTGGGAAGGAGAGACAGACTCATCAGAGTTCCTGACAGGCTATGAAAGGAAGCTGTAGAAGAATGTACAGTGGGTTTCCCAAAGCATGAAAGTGGCTGGGAGCAGAAGCACAGGGTGGAGTCTGACCTTGCCTTTGAACCACTCCCCACAGAATCCCCAACATCATTAAGTGTTGGGTGAGCCTGGTTTTCCCATAGAAATAGAGAAAGGGTTGATAAATGTACAGGCATGGGCTACTAAGAATTGAAGGGCAGGGGAGACATAAGGGCAACAGCAGAGAAAGAAGAGAACAAGGTCAAGAAACTTAGGGAAGAGGCAGGGTCAGAAGTAGAGTGAAGACCATGTTTAGCCAACCCAAGATGGTGGAAAGTCCTGAGCACACATCTGGCTTATAATTGGTACCAGAGATTTAACTAAATAATATTGAAAAGTTCATTCTATTTATATTAGTTTTATTAGAGGAAATAGATAGAGATAGTGTCATAAAATTCCATCTTATAGATATATGTGGAATGAAAGTAGCTCCTCCAGCCCTAACTATTTAACAGTACAATTGTAGGAGAAACTGGCCAGATTTGGAGGAGGCTGAAGTCTTCCAGGTGTTAGTAGCAGGTAAGACAGGAGTCAACAGTACCCACCTTACTCTCTGGAAAGCCAGATCAATGCCTGGGTCAGGTCAGAATTTTTCTATTTCTGTGATGATGATGATGATGATGATGATGATGATGGTGATGATGATGATGATGAATGTATTGGGTACAGGGTCTCACTATGTAGCTCATACTCATAGCAATCCTCCTGTTTTCAGCCTCCCCAGTGCTCGGATTATAGGCAAGCCTGCTCAGCACACCTGCGGGCGGAACCAGGGATCAAACCCCAGTCCCTGCACTTGCCAAAGCAGATGCTTAGTCCACTGAGCTATCTTGCTGGCCCCAGAGATTTTTCTTTTAAGTGTAGCATGTAAGAATCATTCTTTACGCATATGGGGCGGGTTTTGGAAACTTTCTTAGCTCTTTCCAAAGTAGGTTCAAGTCAGAGAACTGGGTCAGTCTGTGTCCCCCGCCAGCAAAGGCGTCTTGCTGATCTTGCTGTACTGCCCCTTGGCCAGCCTGACCAGTCAGAGGCAGAAGGAAGTTAGTGACCAAATGTGTCACCAAGAAAGAGGCCTTCTGTAGATACAATTTTGCCTTTGTCAACTGTTTCTTTTTTTTTGTATTTTTTTTTTTTAGGGAAGGGTCTACAGAGTGTTCAGGGTCTCATTACTGGATCAGACTATAGTGATCCACCTGTTCACAGCCTCCCAAGAGCTGGGATTACAGATGCATGCCACTGTGCCAAGTCTCAATCACAGTCTCAGCACACACTGGGGGGGGG
>NDGN011446383.1:0-20583 GCA_002564285.1 Tympanoctomys barrerae
CATGAACACTTTGCCTACCCCTATATCTTCAAGAGTTCCTCCTCCTTTCTCTTCCAGGAGATTGAGTCAAATGGATTGAAGATCTAAACATGAAAATAGATGAACTACTTGGTTCTGAGGCCAGCAAAATTTGTTCCGCCATGTACTCCCTCCATGCCATTCTGCTTTCCCTGCAGGCCCAAATCGATGGGGCCAACTGATCCAAGAATGAAACCTCCAACATGTTGAGTCATAAGACATTTTTCTCTTTATAAAGTTGACACTTCCAGTATTTCTGACATTACCACCTCCTGCTTTGGGCTGAATATTTTCATCCCTTCAAAACCCAGGACGAAAATTCATTACCAATGTAAGGATTCGGATGTGGGAGCCATTGGGAGGTATTTGGGGCTGGAGGGCTCTACTATTATGAAAAGATCAATGTTGTTATAAAAGTTTAGCCTCTTTTCACTTTTTCATGTCCTTCTGCCTGTGTCACATGAAGGTGCATGTCCTTTCCTCTAGAGGAGACTGTACCTCAGGTGCCACCCTGGAAACAAAGAGCAGTCCTAACCAGTCATGAAGCCTATCTTGGGCTTCTCAAGCTCCAGATCTGTGGGAAATAAACTTGTGTTCTTTAAAAATTTCTGAGTTTCTACTACATTGTTATAGAAGCAGGGACAGACTAAGACACTCACAAAAGCACCATACTCTACACTATCTATCACAACAGGGTTTAGTTTCAACAAAAAAAACTTTTGGGGAACATAAACATGCAGAAGGTAATAACAAGCATTGGATTCCTACCAATTCTTGCATGGTCCTGGGTGTCAGGAACAGAGCTGTGATACAAATGATGAGAGACTCTCTTCTGTAGTGCTCACATTCAATGGTGGAAATCGGGGAGGCAGACTGTAATACATGCAATCAGATACACATATAAAATAAGCAAGAAAGGAGATAATTTCTGAAGACATTGGTAGATTTGAAAAAGGCTTTGAAAAGTGGAGGGAAACTGAGACTGACCTTAGACTAGGTGGGCCATCAAGATTCTTGAAATTCTTTAAAGAATTGCCACTTAGAGCAGAAAATAAAATAATTAATTAATTAATCAATTAAAAAATTGGGGCCGGGAAAATGACTCAGTAGAATAAACACTTCGCTGGCAAGTGCAAGGGCCTGAGTTCAATCCCTGGTTCCAGGAAAAAAAAAAAAAAAAGAAATACTGGTAAATGCTTGCAATCTAAGCACTCTGGAAGGCGGAGCTAGGAGGGTCACAAGTTTAAACCCAACCTGGGCATCTTATTGGACTCTATCCAGGACAATCCAGTGACCCAAACCAGAAAAGGAGCCACAGTGACCAAGAAGTTGCCCTTGTGCATACAGGACTATGTGGAGCAAGGTACCTGCAAGGTTAGTTTTTGATCTACAGAGGTGTGTGCTTTGTATTTTGTTTGTCTGCTGTTCCTGTTTATGTTTTTCTTCTATTTTCTTAATCGTGTATAAGAAACCAGATTTAAGTGTTAAGTTTATGTGTATCTTCTCTCCTCCTCCACATCTCGCTAATTTCTTTGCCTCGAGCTCGCATAACAATACTAGTATCCTACTTCTTATTTCTTTTTCCTACTTTTAAACTTTTCCGCTCCAGTTTTTCATTTGCCATATTTTTGTGCTCTTGTGGTCACTTCTATCTTCTCCTGCCCTGACCTTTTATTCCCTCCATCACTTTCCTTGTCCTTTCCCATACCCTCCCAGCTCCTCTCTCCAAGCATCTTTTCCACATTACAGGCACACCAACTTATGGACAGTTTCCAACAACCACAGAGCTTTCCCCTGTCACCAAGTATACCTCCCTCCTATAGGGCATCCTTGCTCCCACAAATACTTTCTTAAAACTCTCAAACTAACCCTTCAAGCCAGTTAAAATTACTTCAACAAAGTCTGCACCTGTTTCAAATTCTGTTTCTTTTACCTACCACGATTCCCCCACCAGCTTCCTCCTTTACTGATTTCACTCCTCTTCCACCTACTCATCAGTCTCCTGTGTCCACTTCTTTTGCCACACCATGGAACAGCAGTGTAGAGTATTGAGAAAGGGTGAAAGAGTAAATTCGAGGTCTATCTTATCAATGTGATGTATAACTGGATCTGTTGATGCTGCTATACCCTGAAGTAATTGTGTCTTTGAAATATAAGAACAGAATTCTGGGCCGGCCAGATATCTCCGTGGACTAAAGCATCTTCATAGGCAGAGTGCAGTGGCTGGGGTTCGATCCAAGGGTGCTGTGCTGGCCCCGCCCCCAAGGCATACTGAGATGGCGATTGAGACCGGACGTGGTGGCGCGCACCTGTAATCCCTGCACTTTGGAGGCTGAAAACAGGAGGATCACTATGAATCTGATCTATGTAGTGAGACTCTATAGACCCTGTAGGTCCTGTACCAAATACATATAAAAAGAAAAGAAAAGAATAGAATAGAATACAAGTCACTTAAATAGCTAAGAAGATAAATATTGCCTCCAGATATATGAAGCAGAAAACACATCTTGGGAAGGCAGGATCTTAGTACAAAATGTTACACTAGTCCCCGAAAGATAGCAATGATACCAATTCAAGGTGAGCACTTGGGCACAGTATTACCTTAGCCCAACTTCTCTTTCTGTTGGGAAATTTCCAAAACATTAGTATACAGACATTTCAAGAGGGAGAAACCTGGACTTCAGTGATTTTCCTCAACCACAGCAGGACCTAATGGTGAGTCAAAGTTAAGAAATAGAAAGACAATAAAATCAGTCAATAGTTGTTTTTCACAGAGGAGGACATGGTTTCAAACATAGTTATTGAGTAGTGAGATCAGTGGGAAATGCTTCTAAGTGAACTCATCAATGTGAACAGGGGTTGCAAACTGAAAGGTTTGTTGGCCAGTTGCTCATGCCAAAAATGACTAGGAGAGGAACTCTACTATCCTTCAGGTACTTATAGTCTTATTGGAGAAAAAAAGAAAAAAAAACAAAACTATATATATATATATATATATATATATATATATATTCCATTTCCTTATAAGTACACTTTGATTGATTGATTGATTGATTGATTGATTCGTTGTGTAGTCTTGCTAAGCAACACAGACTCATACTGATCCTCCTGTTTCAGCCTCCCCAGAGCTGGGATTCAGACATGCACCACCATACCCAGTTTCAGTGGTTGGCACATTGCACCCAGGGTTCTGGGGCCAGCACTGCATGCAGTACCGGGGATCCAACACAGGTCCTTGTGCTTGCTACGAAGGCACTTAGACCACTGAACTTTCTCCCCAGCCCCACTCTGACATCTTCAAAAACCAAAAGACAAAATTGATTTCAGGAAGTTGTAGAAGATGATGTGGAATGATCAATGATCTTAAAATGCACAAGAAAATGATGCGACTGGACCCATTTCTGAACCAACAATCTAAATTCTACACATCAGCAATGTCTAAACTTGTTTTAACTCATTGGTCTATTTGCAAATGATATTTATGCCATTGCATAAAAATTCAGAGATATAAGAAACGCTCTTATCCCATCATCCTTGTGCAGATCTTTACTTCAGTTTGTACTATATGTCTGAGGACAATTTCTGCACATTAAGTAACTATCTAAATGGCACACATGGCCTTGTCTCCTTGTTGCATCCAGCTCGCTCTACAGTGGGCTTCACCCACTTGGCTTGGAGAGGGGCAGCTCTCATTAACATCTAGGTCACTGGAGAATTGGCAGAGCCTCCTTGCTCTGCCATCCAAGCTTCACAGGAAAACATTTCTAAGAGAATCTGAGATACCTCTCAGGTTTCCAGGGAAAGTGAACACTGGAAGGAAAGTCTTATGGTTTAAGCAGACGAGACAGATTCCACCTGCAGCCCCTGAATGGTTCTGATCAGAGACCACCTGAAACCATCTTTCAAAGCAGAGCACTGCCCAAAAGCCTCCTCAGAAAAAAAACATATACTTTCCTGAGAACTAAGAGTAACTATTGTAAATGACCTTAACAGTTTCTCTCATTTTGAAGATGAGGAACTTGAACTTCTGCCCTACACAAGCATCACCATCTGAAGGGTGGGACCAACAGGCCACGCGCAGGACATAGAGTTGAAAAGGAAACGTAGCTAGAAGGCTTGTTCACCTGGGGCAGCATCAACAGAGCCCCAGCACGGAAGCTCAAGGGCCAGCCCAAGCTGGACTTTCCACCCTCTCAACCTCACGTGTGCTGCCACGATTAGCCACGAGTCTGTGCGTAGCAGGCAAGGCCCTGCGTTTTCATCATGGAGCCTGCTCACGGCAGATGCTCTGTGGACAGCAGCCTGGATAAACAATGCAGCCACCACCACCGCATTTGATTCTCTACTGAGTCTGAGTAATTAGCATTCGGCCCACTCACACACAGTACTTTAATACCTTCCTCCTCACAGAGCAGGTGTGTAGTTTTTCTCTGTGTTTTGTATATTCTCAGTGCCTACAAAGTAGCTGGGCATGAGGTAGATCTTTGCATAAATAATTAGTGTATGACTATGCAATTAAGAGAGTGAGTGATTTAATTCAATCAATCTTTACTTGACAACATAATCTCTCTCTCTCTCTCTCTCTTTCTCTCTCTCTCTCTCTCTCTCCCCCCCCCCTTTGGGTTATACACATTTCATATATCTCAATAGCTTTATGACCTCTGTAGTAGAAAGGATACAGCTGGAGACCACAATGATATGTGAAATAAATCAAACAGGAATCCTTTCTCTTAGATGACAAATCCAAATTGTAAATAAAGAGCAAAATAAAAGACAGATAACAAGAAGTAGAAAGTCCTTCTTTAGATGGGACTGGGGTCAAAGGTCAAGTGGGGGAGGGAAGGGGGTGAAGGAGGAATGAAGCTGTGCTCAGTGCACGCATCAACGCATAAAGAATCTAAGTGTCATGTACTGCAAACACATGCTAATGAAAAATAAAAATAAATTTCTCTAAAAGTGAATATATATGTCTGTGAGAAATTTTAGCACAGCTGCCACACATACAGCAGGGCCTTCATAAAAGCTCGAAATTCATTATCTCTGCTAACTGACTGAATACATTTAAATGAATGTTTCTTAGGTTTCCAGTGAAAATCTTTTGCACCTGTTTCACAGACAGTAAAATCAAGGAATGACTTGAATGAGCCCCTAAATAGAGTGAGAAATGAAATAAAACCTACAAATTGAGGGCTGGGAAGATAGCTCAGCAGTCTGAGCACCTGCCTGGTAAGTGCAGGGACCCAGGTTCGATCCCCAGTGTCTCACGTCACACCAGCCTCAGAACCCTGGGAGTGCCATGCTGGTCACTGATACTGGGCATTGTGGTGCACGCCTGTAATCCCAATGCTGTAGAGACTGAGAAAGGAGGATCTCTAAAGTCTGAGCTATGTAGCAAGGCTCTGTCAAAAAAAGAAAAAAAACCCTCCAAACTGAAAATGAGCTAAACCACACCTGACAGGATAGAGAATGTGTATTAAGTTATGAATTACCTCATAAAGCAAGCACGAATTGTTTGAGCTCAACTCCTTCAGTCTTATATGTTCTAAGACCATGGAAAACATTTTCTCTCTGGTCTCCTGTGTTCCAAAGATAAGGCCACTGATCACCTGTTTGCCTCCTTGTCTAACTCTGCCAGGTATTTGCAGCCTTTCTGGCTTTTCTGACTCTACTGAGTGGAGAGGAGCTGGCTTGGGCCTCGTGTAAGTTACATACTATACAATTGTGATGATAACAATATGCAATACAACAACCATTGTTAATTTCCTGTCATCTTGTTTTGAAATTCTGAATCATTTTTATTTTTTATACTCCTCAAAATTATATATAATAGCTAATGTACCAGGTGTGATAAACTATGGTGAATATTTAGATTAAAAGATTATTGCAGTAAAAGACACATGATCATTTATCTCCCATAGAATACTGCCCGTGTCTTTGAACACACTAATCCCAGCATTTTTTTAGACTTATTGAAGCAGTTCTAAAGGTCCCCTTTTGGGTACATCTTTAGCTGGATTGCTTATTCTGTGTCCTGGTTCAGTGTCCTGGATCTATTTGAAACATGTGCTTTTTATGGTCATTTTGACTTTGGGAGAGACCCGGAAGCCACCAGGTGCCAGATCCAGTGAATAAGGTATGTAGAGACACATTGCTTTTTAGTAGCCTGCCTTTTTGCTGGATGGCACCTGACAGTGACCTTCATCCTATTCTTTATCATAGCTCATAAAGACACTCTTCAAAGAAGATTTCCAGAACTGATGAGAATGATGAGCTAAGTGTGCTTGAAGTAAGAGCAAATATTGTTTAACATTCACTGTTATTATTTAGATCATCCCCTGCATGTAAGTAACAAAGCATCCTTTTAAAAATATTTATTATAGCATTAAAAAAAATAGGTGGGTGATAGCTTCAGATTGGATGCCCAGGACAATGCATGTTTGGGCCACTCCTTTGTTGACCCTTGTCTCAAATTTCTCCAAGTCAGCTCCACCCTCCACACACCACCGAGAGGCCTCACCCACCTAGTGTTCAGACTAGCTCTGGCTTTGATTCACAGATTCCCCTGGTGGTCTTGCTATCATGGCCTCCACTATGGTAAGGTTGCTCTATAAACAACAAATATACTGTTGGCCCTATATAAAGCCTCACAGATCCATTATTTCAACGCTTTATGATAACAGCTTCCTCTTTGTTGCATTTTCTTTTCATTTCAAGAGTAGAGAAAATTGTACACAGGAAAGAGATTTTTGGTTGGAGTCCATTTATTTCTTTCCATAAAATCACATACTCCTCTTTGAAGAAACTCCATCTGTGCCTAGCAAAATACAGTCAGCTGTGCAAGGCCTCTTTGCTCCTGAAGTTGTGACTCTTCTGGTTTGGAGCATGTAATCGCTTCCCTGGCATCCTCGGTCTCATGAGCAGCCAGCCTCCACCAGCACAGCCCCTGGCTCTACACAGACTGTGGCAGCACCACATGAGGAGACCAGTGCAACATTTTCCTCTCCTGGCCCTGGGGCAGGCTTCACCACTGTGCCAAAGAAGTCCCAAGGGAAAGTGGATACATCCGTGGCTACAGAGAGGCTGTGGGCAAGAGATAGAAGATCTAAAACCTTGATAAACATTTTACTCATGGAGCTGAGAAGTGATCTTTTCAGACCTTCTCAGTGGGACAAAGGGACCTTGTGTCTCAGCTTTTTCTGCAGGTGAGGGTGAGAAGCATTTGCTATGGACCAGCTATTTAAGGAGAGATGCCAGGCTCTGTCCCCACCAGCCTCCCTCAGAGGGACCTTTGCCTCCCTTTGTGCCACCCTACTGAAAACTCTACAAAGGCCTCTATTCACCAGAAAATCAGATCTTAAGTCCTCCCATGCTTCTGAGTTCTTTCTGGTCTACCGGCCCTTTCTCTGTCCCCTCTCACACGGTTTGCTCCAGCTGTATGCTTCTTCTCAAATACTGGGGTGTCACTGTCATGCCACTCTACCTCAGCCACCTTCTGTTAACCCTTTAAAGTCTGCACAGACTCCACCTTCCGACCCTCCTGACTACCTTTGTTACCAACACCCATGTCATATCTTTAGCTTGGAAGAAGATGATCAAAAGTCATTTGTAATACTGGGCATGAGAGCACACTCCTGTAACTCCAGCACTTGGGAGGCTGAAAACAGAAGGATCACTGTGAGCCTAATCTGTGTCATGAGACCCTGTACTGAATACATTTTTTTTAACAAAAGGTATATGGTAATGGGGCCATGCTTGTTATGAGGAAAAGACCACTTTCTCTGCCGAAGGCTCCTACTACATGCAAGATTCCTGAAGTCTAGCTGTGGTCACCTAGGGTCTAGCAAAGAGCTTGATGCATAGAGAACTCAATGAGTAATCATCACAGGAATCATGTGTTTCTACTGAAAGTCTCAAAGCTCTGTAGTGGAGGAATGATTAGTAAGACCCAATAGTACCACATGGGATAAGCAACTTTTGCTCTCTCACCATCCTGGGCCTAATACACACAGTGCCATGAGGGAGGCAGATCCAGAGCTGTACTCTACAGAAGGGGGTACAGGAGCTCGAGTTCTCCAGCAACTTCAACACAAAGGAACCAAGGCAAAGAACTAACATTCTTCATCTGTCATTAAGCTTTTAATACTACACTCTTGAGAGGTACTTAAGGGGGGAGGGGTATACCTGAAATCACACTCATGATCTCACTCTTGCCAGACAGGTGCTGTGCCACTGAGCTATATCCCCAACTATTGAGAAGGATACTTTCAAGGTCTTCTTTCTGTACTGGACACTTTGATTTCTGAAAAGTTCATGGAGACACACTGCTGAAGATGAAAGTTCAATTGCCATCATGGTACCAATACCCGCCCTTTATGGTTTTGGTCTAAAATGTCCCCCAAAGGCTGACATGCTCATCAGCAGAACTTCTGAAATGGGATTGTGTAGTAAGGCAGGGAGTATAGCTGACCTGCTGTTCTATGGCAGGGTCTGGCCAGAAGAGGGTCACTGAGTGCGTAGAGGTCTGTGTCCCTTCCTGGCTTCTCCCTTTGCTCTCCGACTCCTGGGAGCCAGAGCAGTAAGCAGACTTGCTCAACCTCTCTGCCAGGCTGCCTCTGCTTTGGAGCCACCTTATCTCAGAGTAAACTTGATCCAAAATAAACCTCTCCTCCTGCAAGTTGTAAGCGTTGAGGATTATCTGTAAAGGCCACAAAATTCTCATCCTTGTGCATGTTGGGTGTAGGCTTCAAGGGCCTTTGCAGGGGGTCTGGTCTAGAGGTAATGTGTCTTTTTTTTTTTTTTTTAGTGCTTAGAACAAATATGTTTATTGATCATATTGTTTGTTAATTAGTTTAAAATTATTAAAATTTCCTTTATAATATATTTAAAATTCATTCCTTTATATTTGTATAAAAATTTTAATCATAGTTTGGTGTCTTTAGGTACATGTACTTATATAAAAATTTACACACATATTGCACTGCCATTATTTGTTTCATACATATAGTTATACATATTATATATTTATATATTATATATAAATTATATATAATATTATATTATATATTTATATGTATTTATAAATGTATAATAAGAGACTTATAACAGAGACTGCTTTTCTGTAATTTCTAACACTATAGTAATAAACATTTCTTGAATTTACAGAGTATATTTGTTTGCCCCGCATATTATTGCATGGATTTTCATTCAAAATTATATATATTGAGATTATAGGTATAAAAAGGAATAATAAATTTACTTTTTAATTTTTTATAATTGTATTTTGAAGGGTAAAAACAATAGCAAGATAAACAAAAACAGAAACATGGTAGCAAATAACAATACATAAATTACAGATTTTCAAAACAAGAATATCTGATTAACAATGATACAGTATCTATTTTTATCATCAAATATGTTGCTCACATTAACAGATATAGTTACACAAGATGGGACATATGGTTGAATATTGCCACACGCTTTCATAAAATCTTAAATTTTTGTTTTTGTCTCTCATTTTTAAAATAATTTTATTGAGAAGCAAATACCAATGAGACAGTTTTAAAACCAATTAGTAGGACAGTTTCAATAATTAATACATTGCATATTGTTGTCTTAGTGCTTATTCATTTGTACAAGATGCAGACATGATAGCCTGTCCACAAGCACTATTAGAACAAATCTTTCTATTCATTAAATTAAGAGAAAGTAGCTGTATATCTATCCTATTTTAAATATTCAGAAAAAAATGGTCATTCATTTGTATCCCCTTTTTTTGTTTAGTTTTGTCAGAGAAGATATTCCATTGTCGTTTAAATATTGTGAGTGTATGAATTCAGCAAAATATTCCAATATAGTCCAGTAGTTCATACTAGTAGTGGGTTTTCTGTAGGTCTCATTTTCTTTTATTACCTTTATTAAAAAATTAAAGAGAGTATTGTAATAATATTTTTTGTTTATTTATTTATTTTGTGTTGTTTTATGGAAGGGTCTATAGGGTGTTTAGGGTCTCACTAGTAGATCAGACTCGTAGTGATCTGCTTTTTTACATACTCCCAAGAGCTGGGATTACAGGCGCGCGCCACCATACCCAGTCTCAATCACCATCTCAGCGCACCCTGGGGGCAGGGACAGCACGGTAGGCCAGGGGATCAAACCCCCTGCCCCTGTGCCTGCTTGCAGGCACTTTAATCCACTGAGCTATTTGGCCGGCCCAATAATAATTAATATGACATTAGAAACAGTGCACATTACTGAGGCTATTCTAGTAAGTGAAATAAACGAGACCCACATGGGTAAATATCATATTGTCTCCCTAGTGTAAGAACTCCAAAGAAGAAATAATAACTGAAAGGTATAACAGACACAGTTAAATGAAAAGAAACAGAACTTAATGATTTAACAACAAAGAGAAAGGAGAAAAGTTAAGAAGTAAGGTTGGGGCAATACCATACATGTATATACACAAGATGGATAAGGCAATAGTCCTAAGATTTTCCATCAAGTTTTTGAAAATAGCAGTTAATGGGTAGAATTCTCCCCCTGACTAACTATATGTTGATATCTGTGAACTAAGTAACTACATTGAGGACAACAATGTGTATTACTCAAATGATGCTTGAAGTACCTGTCATCCTGGTCTTCTAAATGTATACCGCTTCTAACATGTCTTCTATTCATCCAGCTGCCTGGTGTCATCCTGGCTTTGCTGTTGTCTACATGGCAATTCACCCCACGCTACAAGGATGTGGCTCTGTGACCCTCCTGGGCCTCTCTTCAGGAGCGAGAAGGGCAAGGCCATTTAGGAGGATGCATGACCAGGAGAGAATCCATTCCTTGCTCTGCCCCCTTTCCATGCCTACCTCTCGAGCGTGCTGCATGCTTGACCTCACTCTTGTCCCCTCTGAGCCTCAACATCGTTGCAGCCTGGCTTGGCTCCTGAGTAGTTCTTCTCGTCCCTGTCCTTGTTCTTCAGAAGCATCCTGGGAGTTGAGAAGTTCACTTTTCTTACTTGTTTTTGTTTTTTCCCTCTCAGTGATTGTTTGGATAGATGCTTCTACTTCAAGAGGGGGAAACTGGAATTATAGTTGTAACGGAGGTTATCTGGTCCTCAGTCTCATAACTCATTGAGTGGTAAGTCATTTCAGGTACTTGAAATTAATCAAGAAACACAAAGTGGCAAATGTAAAGATGAAAAACTCATTTTTGCTAGCATCTAGTAACACATCTCAATAGACAAAGATATATGAACAGAATGTTCATTTTGGCACTATTCATAATTGTGAAAAATTGGAAATAACCTAAATATCAACAAAAATAATGAAAACTCCATATAATGATAAATTAGGCAGTCATTAGGAGTGGCAATGCAGATTTGTGCTTATTTTCATGTAAGTTTGTGTAATGAGTTTCATTGAATTAGAAAAGACAAGATTAGAAAACAAGGTCTCCCAATACTATTCTCCAGAAGTTAACAGGATCATGTTTCTTCTGTAACTTCACAGATATTTTCCATATAGTTGAAAGTATTTAAACACAGGTACTGAAAGAGAAGAGAAGAAAAAAAAGAGAAGTCATCTGTTTTACAAAACAGTAAGACACATTCTGCTCTGTAACTTGAGCTTTTGTGTGTGTGAATATTAGAAATAATCACTTTCTCTTTCCCTTTTTCTTTTCCTTCCTTCCTTTCTCTCTTTCTACACTTATTTATTCAAATTTCATTGAACATATTCTATTACATACCAAGTGCCACACTCAGCATTAGGCAGCTGTTCTCAGACAATTTAATATTCTATTATTATTTCATTATGCCCTTATTGATGGATTTTTTGTTTTATTTTTCTTCTTACAAACAACATAGTAACAATCATTGATGCACATAGGTATTGCATCAGTATTGTGTGCCCCTCAAATAAATTTTTGAAAATAGCATTACTTGGCAAGTGCAAAAGCATAATTTCAATTTTTACAGAATTTTTTGAACAACATTTAACAGTTAGCATCTTGAGCAATAAAGAAAATAGACATTACCCTGTGCAGGGGAAGAAGCCAATGGAGATTTAAGAATAAAGAACTAGTTTTACAAAGTCAGGTTTATAGCAAAGAAAATGAATTTGAGCACTGGGCCCAAATTTTGTATTTGACACATCTTCACAGTCTATCAAATAGTTTCCTCTCTAACTGGAATTCTCAAGAAGTAACATGACAAGCATCAAAAAATATTTCTCAATGATAAAAGGTGAGATGGAATTGTATTCTACAGAGAAGAACCTTGGCATTAACAAGCTGAAGCCCTGCTCAGTGTATTGAGCCTGTCCAGGGTGGGGTGGGTCATTTCCCACAGGCCAATGTGCCAGCATCGTGGCAGGTCAGAGGGAAGGCACTGGGCTTGAATGAGTCACATTTGTTTCCCAGTGCTTCCCTCCTATGAAGAAAGCAAGCAGCATTAGAAAAGCTAGAGTAACAATGATACCCAAGGCTTGCAGTGAGAGCCCGGGCTACAGCATGGCATTATCCATCCCTCTTGTTTAAGAAAAAATAAATCTCCTTTCTTAAATTGCACGTCCCTCTCCACATTATAGATATCACTTTTTCTCCCATCTGCTGTGCAAGCATCCTTTGCCCTGGACCTCTGGTTGGGCAGTATCAATCATTTTGACAAATTGCATGAGCTTGCCTGGCTGTTCACTCACTCACTTTTTCCAGGAGAGGAAAAGGCTTTTGACAGGCATTTAGAGCACGAAGAGTAATAGATATGGGGCTGCAGAAAGTGGTAGTGAGAAGAGCTGCCTGTTCCAGCCAGCCAGCGAGCACCTCAGATGGTGGTGTGCACCGCTTCCTCATATTCAGAGACAGTAGTCCAGGAATAGCTTGCATTTGGCCATGAGTACAGTGCTCCCTGCTGAGCCACAGTTCAGTTCTCTGCAGTTGTACTTTATTCAACCATGGCTGAAAATATGAAATGCAAACTCTCAAAATAAACAATAACACATTTTAAACCCAGACTGTTCAGAATAGTGTGATAAAAATCTTACAATTTGACTCCCATGGATGATCCTTTTGTCCAGTGGATCCACTCTGTATATGGTGCCTGCCCATCTGTCATCTAGTAGCTAACTCAGTAGTCAGCCCTAATGTTATGATATCAGCAGTGCTTTTATTCAAGTAACTCTTATTTCACTTAATAATGACTTCAGGGCAAGTCTAAGAGATATACTTGAAATTTCAGCTGCTGAAGTAGAGCCATAAAATGCTTCTTTTAAATATATAGCTGAAAGTTATCAAGTTTACCAGGAAAAAAAATTCTGAGTTTTCTGAGATCTATGAAAAGAATGAATTTTCCATCCATGAGACTATGCAGGAAGTGGGCCGGGGAGGTGGCTCAGTGGAATTAGCACTTCCCTGGCAAGCACAAGGGCCTGGGTTCAATTCCCGGTTCCACCAAAAAGAAAAAAAAAAAGAGAGACTATGCAGGAAGAAAAAGAAATTCATGTTAGTTTTACTGCAACACAACCAATTGCAAAAGTTAGCAGGAAGATAAAGAATATTCCCATAAATTTTATTACACTACATTGTAAATTGTTCTACTTTATTACTACTTATTGTCAGTCCCTCAATGTTTATATAAATGGTATGCAGAGGTACAAGGAAAGCATAGCACCCATATGTACAGGGCTTGGTACTATCTGAAGATCCAGCCTTCCACTGTGAGTCTTGGGATGCAGTTCCCGTGGATCACACAGAATTCTTGTATTTCTTTCATGGAGCCTGGCACATTTATAAACCAGTTTTCTTTTTAGAATTGCTAAACATTTGCCACTGTTGTTTAACCTAGAGGAGCCTTAGCCACCCACAGCATGGTGGCCCTGGAACAGCTCCTTCTGTCCAAGAGAAGAACAAGGTTACATGGCCCCATTTTTGTGGGTACTGTTGGCTTCTACCAAGCTAGCCATATGGAATCCTAGTACATTGGGTTTTTTTTTTGTGTGTGTGTGTGTGTGTGTGAGTGTGTGTGTGTGTGTGTGTGTGTGATTTGAGGACTGGTCTCCCCATTTGTAGATGAAAAACCAATTCAGGGAGAAAGACCTGGCTCAAAGTTCATTTTGTGTGGGCTCTGCCTGCTCTATGAGCTTCTCTATACTCATCTAATCTCCCCAAAGCATACTCTGCAGGAGTCTTAGCCACCCAGAATGTAGTGGCTCTGGAACAACCTCTCTGGCCAATAGAAAAAATAGGTTCAGTATGGCTCCATTTCCAGATGTGCCTCTCTGCTGGCAGACAGCCCTCTTCTACTACCCTTCATGCCAATTCCCTTTTTTCTTTCTATTTCTATAGAGAGGAACACCAACTGCAAACCCAAAAAAGCATCCCACTGTAACACAGAAGCTCTGAGGTTCCAATCCTAGCCTCCCACAGATGCCACTGCTTCTAAGGGGGTAGAAGGTGGTTCTGGTCTTTCATCCAAAGAAAGAGCAACTTCAGTCCTAGGGCATCTTCCTAAGAACCAAGGTGCTTCTTTCTCAATAGCTCTCCTGGGACCCCTTCTCACAGCTAGGCTACAGGGGCTGTGGCCAGAGGTGTCACACCTGAGTGGGTGAGTCCCTTCTTCCTAGCAAAGTGTTGTTTTATCCTTATAAGCCAGGGGTTGTGCCAGTGCAGAGGCTGAGTCAGCATCTCCTTAGGCATCTGGGAATGTAGGAGACAATGAATGGTTGCTTAGACCAGAACCTGATCCCCAGGAAGAACCAACATGTACCCATGTACCCACTACATATGTGTCTTCTCTACCTGCCACTGGGTCTGTTTTTGGACACAGTGAACACCAAGCAGCATCTGCTTCAGTACAACTCACTTCTTATATTTGTTGGGTCTTATGCCTCCCAGGGTCACTCATCAGTATTTTGGAAGCCTCCTGGGGGCCCTGGGGAGGCAGACTGTCCTTATCCTATACCAAATGACCTTTGCTACTAATGCCCCAATGTCTGCAGCAGGGTTGGGGACTGCTTCCTGATCCCACAAAGCAGGAGGAGATGGCAAGAAATACCCACCCTGGTCATCCCTTGTGTGTTTTGTTAATGTTTGTGGAGTTTCCCTCAAAAATATCTTTCTAAAAATATTTCTTTGCCATTAAGAAAATAATATACTTTGCAGAACACCTCACAAAGTTTCCATTAGAGCTTGCACAGTAATTCCATGCATCCAGGCTATGTCACAATCTGCTTGGTGGAGGGAGCCTCCTGTGTGTCGAATATTCTCTGCCCAGAACAAGGTTGGAGTATCAGTAAGAATGGGCGTGTTTATGTAGGGTCTTGCATGACAAATAGGAGTTAACACCAGAGAAGCAGTAATAGACATTCTCAGCAAAGCTGTAGTGGCTCCCAGTAAGTAACTAAATTTAGGATGAGATTCATGTCTTTGCCAAAAATTATTCCTCACCCAACACACTGTCTCCTGGAGACTCCTGGAATGAGCATCCATGTTTAATAGCTCCGGATCACCTTCACTGTCCAGGCCCCTAGAAAGCAAACTGATTATCACAAAACCCAGAACTGCTTCTGGATGCTCAGTGTCCGTGGAGTGCCCGTGCATCCTAGGCTTCCCCATCACCTCATATTAAATCACAAATAATGTTTGGAGATGTGAAATTTTATTTTACCAGTTTCCTGTTACTTCATATCAAAAGGACTAAGTAGGTTTCAATGTAACAGGTAGACCACAATCTCCCTTTTCTAGATTTTCATTTTCCATCATACAAATAGTATTGCAAAGGCATTATTGTGTATATATTTTTGAGGACAATAATTTCATTTTTGTAGTATATATTCCTCTATGTGGATTATAGGGTCAAAATTTTGATGCAGGCTGGGAAGATAGCCCAGCAGCTTAAGCACACGCCTGGCAAGTTCAAGGCCAATAGTTCAGTGCCCAGCATGACGTATGACAGCATGCCATGCTGGTCACAGAACTGGGTGTGGTGGTGCATGCCTCTAATCTCAGCACTAGGGAGGCTGAGACAGGAGGATCACTATGAGTCAAACTGTGTATCGAGACTCTGTATCAAAAAAAAAGTCTGCTGCACCCTAAATTTCCATAGATCAGATTATTTTCTGAAATAGCTATTATAATTTATAATGCCATTAACCATATAGGAAAGTCTGTTTCCTGTAATCCCTTGCCAGAAGTGAATTTCATAAATCCCATTAATTTCTGTCAGCGGTCAGGAGTTACAGCTCACAGGTGATGTTCCCACTGCCCTGCCTCTGAGCGAGGCTAAGCAGGTACATGCCTTTTGCTGTTCAGGCAGCAGCTGTGGAGGTCACCTGTTGTCATGCAAGAAGGAAGCACATGTAAGTAGGGAACTCTGCATCCCCAGCTTGTGCTACTTCTC
Source organism: Tympanoctomys barrerae (assembly GCA_002564285.1). NCBI lineage: Eukaryota > Metazoa > Chordata > Mammalia > Rodentia > Octodontidae > Tympanoctomys > Tympanoctomys barrerae. Next base: position 16,403 of record NDGN011446383.1, read on the forward strand.
CCAGCTGTGTCTATGCCAGATGGTACCAGTCATCCGTGGCTCCCTCTGCTTGTCCCAATATGGGCAGTCATGGAATTCTTCTTTCAAAATATTGCACAGGAGAAGTGGCCCATACTGGTAGACATATGCAAGTTTTCTAGGGCACTATGAAAAAGTCAGTGCCCTATACTCATCAGATTTGGCCATGCTTTTGATGAGAAATGGTACTTGATCCTGCGGCTATGATGTACATACGTCCTCACACTACAGATCTAGACCTCAGACATGATCTGAGGCCATACTTACTCTTACTTGGCCAATGCTGTTATTTTATCATTATTATTAATTATATATCACTCAATAACTTACTAGATGACACTCGTCAAGTTAATCTCACAAACTGCAAACTGGTAACCATGCCTGATTTATAAAGCATTGACAAATACTTACACAAGAGCAAGAAAATGCAAGTGAATTTCAAAATGAGTCATTTTTCTGCACACTCTTACAATGTGCTTGCTCTGTGCCCAGCCCTATTCTAAGCATGTCAGGCTGTTAACACTCATTTTCCTCCCAGGACAATGATAAGTTAGAGCACCGTTGTCACTCTCCATCCACAAAGGGAATAGGAGCAGGCAGAAGTTATGCACTAACGTGACACTGTGTTAAAACAGACATCAAAGGTCCAACCCTGACTATTAACTTTGTTACTTGTTTTCATAGAACAAAATAAGCAGACCAGGAAACAGTCCGCTCAGTTCAGATCATCTCATGGGTAACATTTTGCAGTTTCCTAAAGCAGTGGAGATAGAATTGTAGGAATATGCAGCACCCTGCAAGTAATGTAAAATATTGAGCAAAACTAGCAAGTGGTGGTGAAGGATGTCATATTCTAGTTTTAGACACAGCTCATCTGAGTGGTAACATCTTAACAGAGTCCTGTGATATGCTTGACACCAGAGGATTGGAGATGAAGGATGCAGAACAGAGGAAGGTAGCTCCTTCCAGGCCAGCTCCCAGCCCTGCCCTCTCATCCACACTATAACAGTCTCTCTCTCACCCTGGAGTCTAGACAAGTGTAGGGACATGCCCTCATAGTAGAGTCGTGGTGTGGAATTTGTTCCTCAGTACTGGGGAGCCTACAGATTGCTTTGTTTTCGTTAGTTTCTGTGCCATCCCCTTGCTTGGGGAGCAAGAATAACAGGGAGTCTTGTTTCCACTGTGCATATCAGTGTCCTTGGGCTGCCACAGCAAAGTGCCACATACCAGGTTCTTACACAATAGAAGTTCACCCTCTCCATTCTAGGAAGAAGGACAGGGTGTTGGCAGGTTTGGTATCTTCCCTGGGCACAAGGGAAACTCCACTCCTGCTCCTTCCAATGGCTTTGGCTGGTCACCAGGCACCCATGGTGTCCTTGGGCTCATGGCAGCATAGTTTCAGCATTCACCTGGCCTTCTCCCCATGTGTACCTCTGTGTCCAAGCTGCCCTGTCTTGGTTACTTTTCTTTAATTGCTGAGACAAAATATATAAAGGTCTATTTAGCTCAGTTTGTGGAGGTTTCAGTTCATACCTGGCTGGCTCCAAGGCAGAGTGGCACATGAAGGAGGACAGCGGTTCATGATGGCAGAAAACAGCAAAAACAACAAGAGCAAAAAGGGAGAAGCCAAACCTAAGCCTCTTGCCCTCCCTTATATTGTATGCAGGTCAACCCCCCNAAAAAAAAAAAAACAGGCATAGCACTCACACCCGTAATTGTAGCATTGGACCAGCATCAATCAAAAACTCTAGAAGCCTGCCCCATGATGGCAAGAGGCTTTGGGGAGACATTTAGACACAAACCATCACATCACCCTGTCTTGGTTACTGGACTCCAGATGATATGTGTTATGGCTTGGCAGAAAGTTTGTCACATTCTGCTCATATCCAAAGACTCTGCTATAGACTAAGATTAAGGGTGTAAGACTAATTAACCTGGAAGAAGAAATTACAGAGCCACCAAACATTGAGGCTGTACCATGGAAACTACTGGTTTTTTTAAAGCAAGATTTATGTTGCAAATCAAGAGCAAAATGCCAAGCAGGATGATTTAAAATGTGAGTTTTGCAAGATAGGAAGCTCCAATAAAGCAACCATAGAGCTAAGGAAATCTCAATTGCTGAGAAGAAACAGGAGAATAAAAACAATGGCTTGACGGCATCATAAGAAGCAGCAAGTCTCCACCCTTTCAACCAAAAATCAGCAAAAGTGAAAGATTTTTCTGAGAAGAAATCTGAAGTGCACCAAGTTCCAGAATGGTGGCAACATAGTGAACTTGTTTCTCAAAATTTTATTCAGAATGCCCAGTAATCCAGACACTCAACTCCTACAGCCAAGAGAAAGCCTGACATATACTCCAGCTGGCATCAAACCTTGGCATCATCCACATGGTTCTGGCTTTAGGTGCATCCAACAAGAGTTAGAGGGCCAAGAAGGCTTCCACCCTGATTTCACAAGGCCTGGGCAGGGGATATAGTTCAGAAGCATAGGCACCTGCTTGGCAAGCACAAGGTCCCAAGTTCAATCCTGGTATTGCACAAAAACAAAGATAAAAACCACAGAAGGCCTGGATAGGTCAGGCAGTGTGCTTCTGAGAAGTTAGTATGTGAAGCTGTGAGAGTGAAGCCAAAGGTGCAGTGAGGACCCCCAAAATTTGGAGAATCCAGGAATGTGTATTGTCTAAGAAAAGCTGCAAAGAGGGAGCAAAGTGGGCCTAATAGCTTATCCGTGAGAGCCATAACCATCAAAAGTGCTGTAGGGGTGGAGTCATCCAAGCCCTTTGGAGCTCACAATATGCCACAGAGTCCCTCAGTTACTAGCATAAAACTATAGAACTTAATGTTCTCCCTGCTGGATTTTGGACTTGCTTTCTGGTACCATTCCTTTGTATTCCCCTGTTTGCAACTTTTGCAATGAAAATATTTATTTTATGCCATTGGATGTTGGAAGTGTCTCACTTTTCATTTGTACAGAAGGCTGCAACTAAGAGTTTGCCTTACCTCTTGGAGGAGACATGGGACCTGGACATTTCAGCAATGCTAAAACTGTTAAGGCTTTGGTAACTCTTTCAGATGGACTAAATGCCTTTTGCATAAAGAGATGTGCATGAGTCTTTGGGGGACCAGAGGCAGAATGTTATGGTTCTACTGTAATACAATGTTAATAGATTTAATACTAGTTTTTAAGGATTGCTAAACTTGTGTTATAGTGTTCAAGTTGTGAAATGTTAAGAATAACCATCTTTATATCTGGAAACCTGTCTAAAGAAATGTGTCTGGTTGCCAACTTAACAAGGGGTGGATTGGAATGGTTGATATAGTGTATCAACTTGAAAATTTTATAGGTTTAACTAAGTGACTCAACAGAAAATGAGGGTCTTTACTTTGTAAACACCTTCATCTTGAGTAAGAGAAGGGCATAGAGATTGTGTGAGTGCTACACAATAGCATGATTATGATATAAAGGAGGGAAAGAAGTTTGTTCTCTCCCCTTCATTCTTGTTGATTTTGCTGTCTTCTGCTGCCTTTCACTGTTGCTCCTATTCCATGCCTTCCTGACTTGGAGCCAGCTGATTATGGACTGAAACCTCCACAAACTGAGTTAAAGAATATTTTCCTTCCTTAATATTGGGTGTTGGGTATTTTGTCTGAGCAACAAGAGAAAATAACCAAGACATTTGAATATGTATTCTTGGCTTTGTCCCTGTCCTGTTTCCCAGCTTTTCTCCTTGCCCTCTCCTTCTTGTCCAGTCCTCAAGTTCTCGCTCATGCACCTATAGTATTTAGATGCCAATGGAATACCCATCTCTGACAGGACTAAACAAAACAAGGGAATACAAAGAAGGACCATTTTGTATCTGCATGTGCAGAGTAGTTAGGGTAGATATACAGGTACTTTTGTTTAATTCAATGAGAAGAAAGATTTGTGCTAATAGTGTTTGGACAGGATATCCTGTCTGCATCTTGTACTATGGATAACCACTACGAAGGTAACAATGTACAATGTATTAATTATTGAAACTGTCTTATTAATCAATTTTGAAACTGCCTTTTTGCTACTTGTTTCTCAATAAAATAAAATTAAAAAATAAAATGGGGTAGATGGGGCCAAGGAGATGGCTCAGTGGAATAAGCGCTTCCCTGGCAAGTGCAAGGGCCTGAGTTC
>NDGN011446389.1:0-12063 GCA_002564285.1 Tympanoctomys barrerae
GTTTATTATTCTTTATAGCTGAGTAATACTCCATTGTATAAAAATACATCTTTTTCATCCATTCCTCAGATGACGGGCATCTTGGTTGTTTCCAAGATTTGGCTAGTGTCTGTGATTTCTAATGCTAGATCATACAAGTGATGTGGGTCCTTTCTTGGTGTTGTGCCCCTTGCTCTGGAGCCCTCAGGTAAGACATGCAATAGCCTGAAGCTGCCATGCTGTTAGGAAGCCCAAGTGGTATAGAGAGGCCTCTTTCGGCCGATAGTCACGGCCTTGTTTCCAGCCAGTGGCCAGAATCAAATACCAGACATAGGAATGAAGGTGCCTTCAGGTGATTCTAGCTCTCAGCCATCAAGATTTTCTGAGGGGCCAGACATCATGGAACAAGATTAGCATGGAATAAAGAAGCTGTCTTCACTCTACCTTGTCCAAATTCCTTACCTACAGAATATGAGTGTCATAAAATAGTTACTTACAGCACCACATTTTTGACTGGCTTATTAACATGGAAATAGCAACAATAGAAATGAAACCAGGAATCCTATATACTCCCTGAATCCTTCCAAGATATTTCTTTTGGGGTTAGAAAACCTTCTTGGAATACTATATGAAAATTCCTGCACTAACCAATATTCAAGGATACCAATTCCTTTTCCTAATAAACCTAGAATTTAATAGCTTTATCAAGAAAGAGAAGTACGTCGTCCAGTGTTTGGATTAAATCCTGTCCTCCCAAAAATGTTAGACTCTTAATTCCAATTATCTGTGGATGTGACCTTATTTTGAAGTAAGTGTTGCTTCAGGTCTTTGAGATAAAATGAAATTATTAGGGTGGATCCTAATCCCTTATGATTGCATCCTTATGAAAAAGGGAAACTCGGACATCGAGAGGGACCTGTAGGAAGGGAGCCACACGAAAATGAAAGTTGGAAGGCGGCAATGCCTCTGGAAGTCAGGCATCACCAAAGACTGCTAGCAAGCAAAGCAGAGGACACCAGGGGGAGAGGGTACATTCTCCTCCCAGGAGCCTCGTGTGCTCCCAAAGCCTTGATTTAGGATAGTGGGACATTAAATTTCTGTTCACACCCCCCAGCCTGTGTCACTTTGCTATGGTAGCCTTAAGAAATTCATACGCTCAGGGGAGACTTTGAACGGGGCTGACGGGCCTTCATTTTCCAAGGCCTTCAGTTAATGCAGCTGGGACTCCTGGGTGATTTGACGATACTGTCCTTGGGGCCTACCAGGTGTAAGAGCTGCAAAGAAATGCAGAAATGAATGCATACGGGGGCTCCAGTTCTGGAAGGATAGCTAGAGGCCCTGAAATAGAAGAACTGCCCTAAACAATGAGACAGACTTAAAGTGTTAGTGGGCTGGCCAAATAGCTCAGCGGATTAAAGCACCTGCAAGCGGGTGCAGAGGCCAGGGGTTCAATCCCCAGGCCTGCCATGCCGGCCCCACCCCCGGGTGTCTGAGATGGCAATTGAGACTGGGCATGGTGGTGTGCGCCTTTATCCCAGCTCTTGGGAGGCTGCAAACAGGAGGATCATTAGAGTCTGATCTAGTAGTGAGACCCTTCCCTAAAAAAATACAAATAAATAAATAAAAATAAAGTGTTAGAAAAAATTCTAAGTGATTAAAACACTTAAAAAATCTCAGGAATTTTGTTTTTCATTAAGTTAAATCTCAGGACTTTAGTATAAGCAAGACTCTAAACTAATATGGATATACAGAAGTGAAGATAAAAGGGATATTTCTATAAATATCTAGCATTCTAAGTTCTCCTGGCTAATCAAGGAACATTAATAGAGCAATGTAAAGCATTTGTAGAAACCTACACAAATATTGAATAATTTTTTCACTCCCTGTACACACACACAAAAACGTGTATGATTCTAAACATTATAAAACAACTTTTTAAAAAGAATGTAGATTTTGTCTTACAACGGATCTCTAGTATGGTCAGTACTACTAGAAATATCATTTATATTTACTATATGGTTTTGGAATCAAGTTTTAGATATTCTTTATGTAAATTCTTTTTTAAGTTTCTTTTTGTGCAGGGTCTCACTACACCAAATTCTGGATTAGATTTATTTTTATATATTTAGTACAGGGTCGACAGGGTCTCACTACACAGATCAGACTTGTAGTGATCCTGTGTTCAGCCTCTTGAGCACTGGGATTACAGGCGCGTGCCACCACACCCAGTCTGTCTCTGTTTCAGTGCACCCTGGCGGTGGGACCTGCACAGCACACTGGGGATTGAACCACCGGCCCATGTGTCTGCCTAAGAGGCACTTTAATCTGCTGAGCTATCTGGCCGGCCCCTTGATTAGATTTATGATTAAAACACTCACCAGTCATTAGCAGTTTCAGAGTTAGAGAGTTACAATAATTGTCCAGCTGGTTTACTATACAGTGCTTGAGATTTGGTTTCATATTGGTAGAATTTGAACAGTTCATCCTGAACTTCAGAAAATGCACTGTGAGGAGGTTGCCTGCTAAGCACACTGTAAGTCTCACTCTGGCTCCCCCTAGACAGCTTTATCCAATATAAATCAGGCATTTAGCTCCTTGGATATTGTTCACTTTTCCACTTGGAATGATTCCAGTTTTTTTTTTTTTAAAGGTTACCTGGATTTAATAAATATTTGTGTAGCTAAATGTTTAGAGTTTTGACTGAGTGGCGTCTCTAGTTTTCAATTTCACAGTATGAATTCATTTAAAATACTTCCTCACTAAAGCAGGGGATGTCAACATCCTGTCTTTGTTTCTCTGGGCATAAAACAAGTCAATCCGTTAGCGGGCCGCGTTGTTAGGGCTCAGAGCGTGACTACCAGGAAGGCTCGTGAGTCATGCCCCCACCAGCGGCTAGAATGTGGGGAGACTCAAGAAAAAAATCTGTCTTCTAATTTTGAACCAACAGACTTCCTCTTAGAAAGGCTGACTGAAAGGCCCCACCCATATGAAAAAAAGTTTGGTTTCCATTCAGGGATCATTGTTGTACACAGCCTTTCAAACTTTGGTTGAGATTGGCTACTCTATAGTTGTCATAAAGAAAATCACAAAGAAATATAGGTTATATAAACAACTCAATAGGCACAGATGGAACTCACCCTGTTTTATAAACTTTCCAACATTTATTCTTTAATTGCAGTGAATACATCCTCATGATTTTGCACTGGTCTTTAATTATGTTTGGACTGAGTGAGTCTAAGATATTCAAAACTATCCCAGTGACAGAGTATGATTTTCACAAAATTATCAATCATGATTTACACAAAATTAAAATGGAACCCCCTCAATCTCCACAGCTCAAAGTGAGGAAATGTCATAATTTTGTCATGCCAGAATTGCTTCTGGGGAGTTTTTTGTAGCAGGAGAACTACAGAGGAAATACAAAATGCAAGCCCCATGTGTTGCCATAGAGGCAACTTGTCACTTTTCTCAAGATCTAACTTACCTGGGATTTGGAATGTAGCTCAGAGGTAGAGTGATTGCCTAGCTAATCCTAGTTTTGGTCTCTAGCACCACAAAACAAAGCAAAACCAAATTTCAAACACTTAAAAAAATGTATGAGTTGTAATGAGTCGAAATAAATCATTCCTTAAAAGATTAAAACAAGTCTATCTTCTACCTACTCCCAAACTTCACTAATAGAGTTCATAAATCAAACTATTGGAATGACCAATTGGCTTTAGATATTTGATAAACTTTGCTGTGTTCAAATATCAAACTTAAAAGTCCAACCTGTAGTCATAGACTTAGACTCCAGGAAATAATGTGGCTCACGAACAGCTTCTCATGTTTTTCCTACTTGGATGTTCAGGATGACTGAAAGTTACATTCAGAAGTCTGTAGGGTTGAGGTGTGAGTTTCCGTTCCTGGGTCTCAAATTAACTTTGGTGACTTCCACCTTCTACATTTACTTCTCCTCCCAACAAAAATGCTTCCCTTGTATCTTGCTAGTCAACAGTAAATAGCAGAAGCCATTTAGTCATCTCAATATTCCATACAAATAAAAGGCCAGGAGACACAGCAGGGGAGGGGGCCGTGGGCAGTCATTTTCCCCTGTGTATACTGTGCTGAGATCACCCTGTGTTGACGCTTTGTGCTCCCAGTTTTCCAGAGCTCACTCTTGGTCCCTTCTCTTTCTGATACACACATTCACAAGGCCTCTCTCTCACATCTGCCATCCTCTCTCATTTCAATTCACCTTTTCCAGAGTTGATGATTAGGAAACAAAACAACACACACACACACACACACATGCGGGCGCAGTGATAATTTAGCCTTGAGAGGTGCCAGTCACAATTTTCTTACATGTAAGTGGTACATAACATGTTTTTACAGAGAGCTTCCCTAAGGCTAAGCGAATGTGGTTAATTAGGGGAGGCCTCCTAGCTGTGCAAAGCCATTCTGATTCCTTTTAGGAACCACCATCGATAGAGTATTTACTGAAAGCTGAGCTGGACAGCTATTGTACAATTTGATCTGGCAAATGCACAAAAATTGCACTCCATATTACATATCACGGCACTAATTACCCAAATGAAACTCCAGGGGCACCTTAGGTAGATGCAGTACAGTGAATTAAGGAAGGAAATAATTAGTCACAATTATAGAAACGAGCTTAACACAAAGTGAAAGACTGCGCACAGCCCACTCCCTGCAGGGCACAGAGAGCTTTAGTAACGGCTTAAGAAATGCAGAGGATAAACACGACTTCTATAAAGTAAGAAAGGGACAAATGTCAATGTTAAGTTGTAAAAAACATGACTTTATTTGTTGTTTTCTGTTTCTATGTACTACATAGCCAAATAACATTAAGACATTTTATCATGACTACACACTGTAAATCAACTTTCACCCCTTTTCTTGACAGTCTTAGATGTTTTGTCAGCATTTGACACAATCTCAACTCATGAGTAAATAAGTGGCAAAAGGAAAAATGTGTGGGCACATAAGACATGGAGCTTCAATCCCAATACCAAGCAGAGGAAGGTGGCAGAGAGAGGTACTTGGAAGAAATTTATACCAGATTATAAACCATGCATAGGAAGTGTTCTTTGACAAGGTCAAGAAATTTAGTCCACCAAAGTTATATGCCTGGTCAAGACCTTCTGATACCCCTTGAGCCAGGGGAAATTCTCATCTGTCTCCCCCAAATAAAGGTCCAGATGCCATCTTGTCAGTGAATGCCATGGGAAGATGGTCAAGAGTGCACGCTAGCTGGGGAGGCTGGTGCAAAGCTGTGAGAAGCCTGATCCCCGCCTGAATCGGAAACGCCAGGATGTGTCTGATGCTGAAGACTACCCAAGCTTTTACCACATTTCCAGATAGATAAGAAGAGACAGGTGTGGTGACACATGCTTGTGATTAGAACACTTAGGGAGGCTGAGGCAGGAGGACGGGATCATGAGCTCAGCCTGCGCAACTTAGAAACTTAGCGAGGTCCTGTGTAAAAAAAAAAAAGGCTGAGATGTAGGTTAGTGCAAAAGCACTTGGTCCAATCCCCAGTAATAATTTTTAAAAAGAGAGAAAATTCTATATACTTGCTAATTTGAGATTGGCAGAGAATCTTGTCCTGAATTATTGAGCTTCTACCCCAAATGTGAAATCTTTGAAGAGCATTATCACATTCAGTATTTATAGGTGAACTGAATCTTAGTCTGCTTTCTAAAAACAAATTGGAATTATATTGACATTTATCTTACTTGTTCTCACTGCTAAGTACTACTGACAGGTTTTTTTTTTTTTGGTGGAACCGGGGATTGAACTCAAGCCCTTGCGCTTGCCAGGCAAACGCTTATTCTACTGAGCTATCTTCCCAGCCACTACTGACAGTTTTCATAGTGACAGGTCATGAATATTCACTATTTAACATGTCATTACTATTAGTCAGGTATTTGGTAGGAACTAAAGAATGGACTTCTCTTACAGTAGGAAATTAAAAATAAAACAGCAAACTTCCCTTGAGAGAAATGTTAATTTGGCAAAAATTTTGTTTTCTCTTTCTTAAAACGAGAAATCATAAGCAATCATACACTAGCACAGTGTCCACACTGAATATGGACCTCCCTTATGCCAAGGAACACAAGGAAGATTCCAGGTTCTTTAGAATCCTCCACACAGAGGGTCTGGTCCGAGAGCCAGGTTAGCAGGCTCCTCTAAATGAACAAAATATTTATGTCAGGCAGAGCCTGATGTTCAAGTTGCCACGTATTGTGATAGTACATTAAAATAGCTGGAAAACAAAGGGGTAAGGAATTAGATGAACAGTAAGCAAAACCTACAACTGTAAATAACAAATGTCACCATATCAATAAGCTTGATATTAAAAATATTGTGTTAGAAATCAAACCAAACCAAATCTAACTTAACACACAAGAAAACACAACAGTGTTCTGAGGTGACACCTTGGGCAACTTTCCTTGGATATATTTATACATCCCTTTTGACCAGACCATCACCAACTGTTTGCTCTGTATTTTACGATTAAAGCTGACCAAAAAGCTTATCCCTCATGAGATTCAGGCAGCCAATGGAATGAGAATATACACGGTGTTTCTATATTTACACAGTAATTTCTCATGAATCCTGTAGAGGCTGTGGAAGTAGAGCTAGTTGTTCCTTTTTAGCAAGAGCACTTGTAAAACACAGAAGTTTAGGTAATTAACTCTACACTGAGTCTATCAGTTAAAGAACTTTAGAAAAGTCAGCAGTTCATTTACCTGAGATTCCCATTGAAAGGCTAACGAGTAATTGGATGCCTTTTACTTGAGAATATGAACAAAAACTTACAAAATTATAAAGGATTAGAGCCAGAAAATTTAGATTCAAAATTAATTCTGAGGCTTTTGAATTATTATATAAAACCTATTAGAAAGATCTTCCTTCTTAGTTAAAATGAAGTTTTACATAAAGTCATATACTGACTTGATGGTATTTACAATTTCAGTCCGGGGTCAGCTTGCAAAATCATTAAGAAAGCAAATCAAATTTTTTTGGAATTTTGAGCAAGTGATAAACAAGAACTATCAGTGACCTATTTCAATTATGAACTCAGATAAGATTATTAGCTAATAAGATTACTAGTTAATACCAGATAAAGACTTCAGCATAAATATTATTTTTAACCTGAACAAGATCCCCTTTGAAGGGGGATGTTTAAAATAACTGTAAATTTTAACCCCCAAAAAGAGCACATCCAGTGTTTTCCTCTCAGTTGTCTAAAGATTACTTTTCAATAGAGGATTTTAGTCATGCACCATCATGGACAACTTGCCAAAAACTGTTTGTTTAAACCCAACAGGGCTGTTTCTAAATACAACACTTCACTCATACTCAGGAACCCAATAGTATGGAATTGAATATTTTTATCATGTGAGAATCAAAACCAAGTTACTCTATTTAAAATTACTCTAATTTCAACATCAGATCTACTAAAATCAGCTACACAAAATCATCATTCTCTAACTTTAACATAGAACAGAAAATATGAAGCTCTTTGGTCTTCATGATTGGATCAAACAAAATGGATCACTCCCCATAACCCTTCACCCCATCATGAAGGTTTAAAGGTTTCCAACGCAACTGAGGTGTGTGCTTCTGTTCACCAGTTCCCAACAGCTGCCTTCTTTGTACAACTCAAAGTAGCACTGTGAAAATTCACCAGGAGCAAGAAACACTCCTCATGTTTCCCATGTTGGGGAATCAATCCTGGGGCCTCTAGCATGTTAGGCGAGCATTCTACCACTGAGCTGCATTCGCAGCCCCAAGAAGCAATAGTTTAAAACAGGATTTTAACCCCAAATCATCTCCTTACTTTCTCTTACTGTTACATTACAAAACTTCCTTAGGTCAGTGAAGTAATTAGCTCAAATACCATACTGTATTGTATTTTTAAATACAAAAAATAAATAAAAGCTCAGCTGATCTGGCAAAAATTATTGCTAAGTGACACCATTTAGCAGTTTTTGTTTTTTGGTACTTTTTTTCTTTTTAAAAAAATGTATTTATTATAGGGTCTACAGGGTCTTACTACACAGATTGGACTTGTAGTGATCTTCCTGCTTTCAGCCTCTGGGACTACAGGAGTGCGCCACCACACCCAGTCTCAATCTCTGTCTCAGCACACCCTCTGGGGCCTGCACCAGGGGGTGGGGGCATCGAACCCTGGTCGCTGTGCCTGTCTAAGCAGCAGCTTTAGTCTGCCGCGCTACCTGGCTGGCCCATCTTTTTGGTATTTGAAGAAAGTAACAGAACCAATTTAGATGAGATAAATACTGTCAGAGAGCAGAGTTCCCAAGCTTACATCACTAGTATTCACAGCAAGAGAGGAATTGATAATGGGTAGGATTTGAACAGATTTCTACTGCCATGGTGTAGCGAGGAAGACACAGGGCCTGGAAGTACCAGCTCTTTAGCAGAGCGCTTCGGGAGTGACATTTTTCCATCTGATGCATCCACATATCAGGATATCAAAGATGATTCAATTACTCAAAAAACAGTCTTCTAATTCTATGCTTTTTAAATCTAATTACCTACTAGAAGACTAAAATAAATCTAATTTCTCTAAGGTTGCTCACCAGGACTACATAGCAGTATTGCGATGAAAGAAAATGAGCTTTTGTCTTTAGTTTCTAAGTGACATTTTAAAAAATGTTGGTAAAAATTCAAATCTGCTAAATTCTAAATGACCGATTCTAGCGTGCCAACCGCCAAAGATCGCTTTCTTCACCCACCTGCAAACTCCTTGCCTAAGGGTAAGTATAACTGCTTGATGTATGAAATTGTGCAAATTAGGGTACTGGAGAAAGGTGGAAAATATTAAAATAATACTCTCTGACAATGCACTTATGTGAATTTATGTGCTACAGAAAAATTTCCTGTAGAACAAAGAACTTGGCCAAAGAAGGCAACTGATATTAAAATAATTAGCACAGATTCCTTGGTGCACACACAATGAAAACAAAAAGACCACATAGAGGTGTAAACAGGCTAAAAATGACCTTGGCAGAAACAGCTCCATCCATTTACGATATGCCAAATGCATGCAGCTTATAATTTCCCCCCCCTTTCACAACAATGAGCTGGAAGAAGAAAACCAAAACATAGAACCCTCTGTTTCCGTAAGTAGAAAACCATCACAGATCCATTAGGTTCCAAGACAAAAAAACTTTAAAATATTAATATTGAAAAATACAATTAAATTTTTATTAAAAATACATACTCCTCACTCAATCTGTGNTTCATGTGAAAAAGAAAAAAAAAAAAAGAAAGGCATTAAGACTACCTAATTCTTTATACTGTATTTGGTAGAAGCGTGTTTCAGTCACACTTAAGTAAGTCATTCTGCTTTCATTTGCTCCCGGACATCTGAGGGCAAAGTTTCAAAGAGAGTGTCTTCTACAACTAAACCAGCTCGCTTCAGAGCCCGGCAGTCACCCAGTTCAGGAGGGAGGATTTCAAAGTGATTCCCTTTGACATCCAAATAGGAAAGAAAGAGTAAATTCCCAATTTTCGGTGAGAGTACTGATAGACTGTTTTTCCCAATCTTCAGAGTCTTAAGTTTCTTGCAGAAGTACAGTTCATCGGGAAGGCTTTCCACCTTGTTACAAGTGATGGAAAAATACTGTAAACTTTGTAGAACTCCCACTTCCGGCGGGATGAATCGGATATCATTGTAGGATAAGTCCAGGTATCGGATTTTGTTGCATAGGAAGAGGTGGGAAGGCAGCACCTCTATTTTATTGTGACTAAAGGACAGCCGCTCCAGACTGGTAAGCTTCTTTATGTGCTCGGGGATATAGGTGATGCTGTTATGCCACAGTTTCAGCACCGTCAGCTTGCGCAAGTGCTGGAAGCTCACGATCTCCTCTATGGACTTTAGGTTGTTTTCCTTCAGGTCCAGCTCCTGGAGGCTAAGCAGGCTNAACACAGCGTGGGGAATGCGCTCCAGGTCACAGTGCACCAGCTCCAGCTCTGTCAGGTTGGTCATCTTCTTCAAGTTGTTGATCATCACGAGCTTGGTGCCGTCGTTGTGTATGCACATCTTCTGGAGATGGCTGGCGACGTCCACCACCGCCTGCGGGATTTTGGAAACGTTGCTTTTGATAGAGAGAATTTTAAGGCTTTTGAGATCCCGCAGAGACTCAAGGGTGACATTTTTTGAAATATCGTGACTTAGAGAGCCGACGAGGTAAAGCTCTTCCAGGTTCCGCAGGCCATACATCCAGGGGGGCAGCTCCCTCATGTCATCAAACTTGACACTCAGGACTTTGAGGTTCTCCTTCAGGAAAGAGAGCGCTGCGCTGTGGATTTTGACAGAGCACTGGTGCAGGGAGAGCTCCTGGAGATTGTCCAGCTGAGCAATGGTGGCCGGGATCATCACGTTCTTAATGATTTCAAGTTTTAGAGATTGCAACTCTGTGATTTCAAAGACAGTGTCTGGAAGGCCAGACAGCATGATAAGAGGCAATTCCAGCCGATTATGGGCGTTTGTCTGCAGCTTCTGCCTCAGCTTATCGGGAGTCCACTCGTTGTTTAAGTTTAGCTGCTTTAATTTGTTTTCACTGACTTCAGACAGGAACACTGCAAATCTCTTGGAATAAAGAGGGTCATACTGATCGATCATATGAAGCATAAAAGCAAAGTCATTTTTCACGTCTGGAATATCATCAATTCCCGTCTCCTGCCGGACATACTCAAAAGAATATTCCCTCAGAGAGCGGTAGAACAGCCAGTATAAGGTGTAAAGGCACGTCAGGCCATAGATACTTACAAAGCACAAGTAGCAAAAGGAGAGCTTTGAAAACAAGTGTGCCATGGTATGATTGCAAGAGAAGTTTTTATATCCAGTCATGTCCTGAATGTCAACATTACAATCCACCGTGAACTGGACCTTGGAAACCAGGGCACTGTTATATGCAATGATGATGAGGAATTTGATAACCTTGAGAACAGTCTGGCGAACATACATAGCATATAGTATGTCACCTTCTTCTACATGCAGCCTGAACTTCTTCACCTTCTCAAATAAGGCCTTTGCTTGTTCCCCTTCCTTTTTATCCAAAGCTCCTGCTGTAGATTTGTCAACCACAAACTTCTCAGGAATTGACTTCAGAGACTGAGAGTTGACCAGGCTGCCTTCTGGACCAGACTGGGTGGTGTTGGACCTGTTCATATTGTTCTTCCTGTTGTCTTTTTCTTCTGAATCCTCCCCAGACACTTCAGATAAAGCTCGTGTAGTCCAGGGAGAGTCAAAACACTTTCCCAGGATGGAGATGAAATGTTCTATTTTGGAGCTGGATCCAGGGAATTTGAACCAAAAGTTACTGCAGAGCATGAAGACAAGTGTGTGGATGAGCACAAGGTAGGGGAAATACTTGGCATACCAATGGAGGGCTCGCTCGTAACACATCTGGTTTATGAAGCTGTACTGCTGAAGATCCAGGTCCGTCTTCAGTCCTTTCATTTCCACCGTGGCAGGACTGAGAGGGGATGGTCTGGGTGGAGGCAGGGGGGTGGCGCTGGCCACTGCTTGAGAGATATTTGAAACGGATGAGTGGTTCTGAGCAGGCTGCACTCTTTTTGGGAGGCAGATTATCTTGTCTTGCATGACCTGAAACACAGAATTAATATTTTCAAATTATATTACTCAAAGCTTTCATAATGTCATTAGTGTAAGGAAAGCAGCAATAACGTCCAATAAATGTCTATTTCCTCTGCCTGGAAAACATAATGCTCAGTTCCAGCACCAAGATTTTATTCTTAGCTCATATGTTAAAAAAATGAAATGTCTGACTTTGTTCATCGTGTCTAAGTAATGACAAAAAACAGCAGCTTTGTCAGGATATAACATAAGTCAACACAAAGTGACATTCTAGAGAACATTCACTTGCTTAAAAGTTCGCATTTCTTTTCTCATTGGAGATAGACAGAATCAATCATGAGTCTAGAAAGTACCTCCCCAATCAGATTCAATTCTGATTTGCTTTCAAAAGTCCTACTGTTTTTTTTTTTTTACAGGTGCAGTAAAAGGATTGGAAAGAAGCAATA
>NDGN011446398.1:0-25999 GCA_002564285.1 Tympanoctomys barrerae
GTTATAATTTAATGTATTCATTTTCCTTTTTAAGTATTTCAAGTGTCTGACAAGAACCATTCATTGCACAAACAGGCCAAACTTCTCATTTAAATTACTCTTATCAATCTGATAAACAAAGCTGATTACAAATCAAGTTAATTTAAACATTCTATGGCACTGCTCTGCAAACTTAATCAGATTATGTAATATATCTTAGTTTAAAAATCACAGCCCTGGACTGGGGAGATAGCCTGGTGGCATAAGTGCCTGCTTGGCAAGCTCAAGGACCTGAGTTTGATCCCTGGTACTGCACACTGGGCTGGCCCTATAACTGGGCGTGGTGATGCACACCTGTAATCCCAGCACTGGGGAGGCTGAGACAGGAGAATCACTATGAGTCCGAGCTGCATAGCAAGACCCTGTACCAGATCAATCAATCAATCAATCACAGTGCCGATAGAAATAATAATTTCTAAACATACAAAGCAATGCCTACACAAAGATTGACTCAATGTATTATTCCTACTATAGTTTAAGCCGAGTTTTTAGTCAGCCATCTAGCCAGGTTTGGAGATAATTCAGCCCTCCTTGCTACAGTTGTTCTTTGAGATTGACACAACATAAAGACTGTTCCCATCTGGACAAATGGTCTACCTCAGCCGCAGATACACGTGCCAGGACTTATCTTCTAGTTGATCTGAAAACAGGGGCTTCTGTTTCATTCCAAAGTCTCTCCTTCATATGTCTCCCTCATATACTTCTTTTGTAATTAAAACAATAATATAATTTATACCTGGTTGTTTCCTTGTTTGTGTGATTGAATTGTGTTCTTTTCCACTAGTCCACTGCATACCCATGAATTTTGCTACTAACCATCTACCCTTGTTGATCTGTATGCATTTTAGTTCATTGACATGCTTTTTGTTCTGTAGTATTGTGAATTAAATCCAGGGCTGTGCACGTAGTGTGCAAGCACTCTACCACTGAGCCACATGCCCAGCCCTGATATTCTCAGATCTAACAGCTTTACTGAGATGAAATTCACATGCTGTTCACTTCAGCCATTTAAAATGCACAATTCTATGTAGTTTAGTATGTTCAGAGAAATGTAAATATATGTGCAGCAATCACTATAATCATTGTAGAATATTTTCATCCCCAGTGCAAGCTTATATCCATTAGCTAACACTTACTAATCCTCATTCTTCTCAAGGCCTCACCATTATTAAACTAATTTCTTACTTTTTAGGTCTCCTTATTCTGGACCTATCATATAAATATTTTCAAGGTTTTTCTATGTTGTAACATATATCAGTACTTCATTACTCTTTATAGCTGAGTAACATTTCATTATGTGGATATACTATGTTTTGTTTATTGATTTGTCAGGGACATTTGAGATGTTTCTATCTTTTGGCTGTTATAAATGGTGCTGCTATAGACATTCATGCACAGGTTTTTGTCAGACCTGTTTTCAGTTCTTTTGGCTTCAAGTTCTTTGGAGTGTACTTGCTAAGTCATATGTTAATGCTACATGTAGTCATTCAAGAAATTGCCAAATATATTTCTGAAGTATCTACTCTTTTAAATTGCTGTGAATAGTGTATCAGTGTTCTAGTTTCTCAACAACCTTGCTAACACTTGTTATTATCTGACTTTTTGACTCTGACAGTGTAGTTTGTGAGAATTGGTTTCTCACTGTTGTTTTTATTTGCATTTCCTTGCAGGCCAGTGATGCCTAGTTTTCCATGTTTATTGGCTACTTGAAATAGCTAGTCTCTGTCCATATTTTGATTGAATTATTTTTTATTTTTGATGTGATTGGCAAATATATTCTTTCTTTCTGTGGATTGTGCTTTTCTTGCTAGTATTTGAAATTTTTTAATTTTAGTGAATTCCAATTTATGTATTTTTTGTTGTTTCTCATGCTTTTGGTGTTATATCAAAAAACAGTGCTAATTCATATTTATGTAGATTAATCCCTATGTTTTCTGATTTCTATGTTTTTTGATCTTCTATTAATGTCTTTTGTTATGAATTAATTTTCATGTCAGGTATGAGAGTCCAAATTCATTCAGTTATAAGTAGTTATTGTCTTATACCACTTATCAAAGGACTCTTTTTTTCTATTGAATGAATGTTTTTCAGCACCTTTGTCAAAAGTTAGTTAATCATGGATCTGTGAGCTTATTGGACTCTAAGTTCTGTTCCATTCATCTCTGTTCTTATGCTAGAATGGTACTACTTCATCTTGATTGGTGTTGCTTTGGAGTAAGTCTTTAACTAGAGTGGTTTTAGGGTGTAGCAAATAAGTTGAGTCCCTGCATATTTCCTTCAGCCTGTCTCCAACACACAGGCTCCCTTACTGTCAACATGAAAGTTCAGAATCATGTTTTTGTTACAGGAATGGGGCAATAATGACACACCATTAGCAGGAAAAATCCAGAATTTACATTGCTACTTACCACTGGTGGTGTACTTTGCATTTTGCATTTTGACAGTGTTATAATGATATATGCCTACCACTATAGTATCATACAGGGTAGTTTGCCTCCCCTAAAAGTCCCCCTATGATATCACTATTCATCTTTCCCTTTCTCGCATGTGTCTCTGGTGTCCACTGATCTTTTTACTGTTTGTATAGTTTTAAATATTTTTAGTGTAAACTTTTAATTTTACAGTTGACATAAAACTATGATGAATAGAATAGCTTGTTATGGTGTTGCAAATCATCTCTCTCCTCTTACTGGTATATATTTGCATTACATGATATTTACATTTGTTTTTGTATATTGTCAAACATATGTAGATAGTCATCTAGTCTCGTTTTTCTGATCTCCATCTTTATCATTCCCGTACCCCAAAAGTCTGACTTTACTTTTGTAATTTATTTATTGATTATTTATAATTTTCTCTTTATATTTTATGAGAAGCCCAAGTATATTTAACTTTGTGTGTGTGATTTTACTTAGCACATTATGATCCAAAGACCAAAGCATTTTCTTACAAATGATTTGAATTCATTCTTCTTTATGGCTGACAAAAACTCCAAAGCTATATACATATTTTTTTCTTTACCCATTTGATAGTTTCTTTATTGTTTCCAGAGCTCAGCTTTTGTGAATTGTGTTGTTATAAGTATGAGTATGCAGGTAATCATTATAGTATGATAGATATATTTAATTCTTTCAGGAAATGCCAAAGACAGGTACACATGAGCCAAATTAATTTTGAGTTTTTGAGGAGTATCTATACTGATTTCCATAGCAGCTGTACTAGTTTATGTTACAATTGACTATTCTTGAATAACATGTAGCTGCAATTCCATAGTATGTGACCTTTGTATTTTGCCTTTCTTCACTTAAAAAAATCCATTAAGGTTTTTCATATCGTTACTTGATAAGTTTAGTTGTAGTACTAAGTAATATCCCATGGAGTGGATGTACCACCAACTAGTTATGCATTCACTTACAGAAGGACATCTTGGCTGCTCCCAAGTTTGGGCACTTGTAAGTAGAGAGGCTATAAACATTTGATGTGTAGCTTTTATGTGGGAATACATTTTCAGTTCATTTGAGTAAATACTTCGGAACATGACTGCTGGGTCACATGGTATGTGTGTTTTATTTGATAAGAAAATGACAAATTGTCTTGCAAAAGTGGCTGTACAATTTTGTATTCCTATCAGCAATGAGTGAGAGTCTCTGTTGCTCTATTTCTTTGCCAGAATTTGTAGTTATAAATTTTGAATTTTGGCCTTTAGATCAGGTATGTGGTGGGATCCCATTTTTTTTTAATTTACAATTACCAAATGACATATTGAACATGTATTCATGTGTTCACTTGCTATCTATGTATCTTCCTTAGTGGCTAGTCTTGTGTTGTTTTTTTTTTTGTTTTGTTTTGTTTTTTGTTTTTTTGCCACTTTTCTGATCAGTTTTCTTCATTTTCTTGTTGAACTTTAAATACTTTTGTACATTTTGAATGCAAGTTCTTTACTAAATGTATATTTTGCAGATACTTGCTCCCAGCTTATAGCTTTTGTTTTTGTTCTCCAAACAGTGTATTAGCAGAGTATTTAATATTGATGAAGTAAAAAATGTGTTTGTAGCCCTTATAGACTGTGTCTTTGGAATTATATATAAAAAAATTCTTACCAAGGACAAGTTCACAGGTTTTTATCCTATCATTTTCTAGGAGTTTTAGAATGCTGCATTATACATTTAGGTCTATAGGCTGAATGAACAACTTTTTGTGAAAAGTGTAAAACCTGTGTCTGTATTATTTTTATTATGTATGTGCCATTATTCAAGTATTATTTATTGAAAAGACTATACTTTTTCTATTGAATTACATTTGTTCCTTTTTCAAAGGTCTGTTAAATGTACTTGTTTTTGTCTATTTTCTATCCCGTTTAGTATGTTACATTGATCTGTTTGTTCCTGTACCTTTACCATATCGTCTTCATTAATGTCAGTCTGCAGTATGCCTTGAGGTTAGAAAATATAATTCTTATAGTCTTGTTCTCATTCAAAATTATATTATGTTTTGTGGGGGTTGTCAGTGTAAATTTAAAATCAATTTGTCAATATTTACAAAATGATTTGCTGATTTTCAGATTGTGTTATATACTTAGATTGATCTGGGAAAAATTCAAGTCTCAGTGTGTTTCCTACCAATGAATGTGGAATATTTCTCTGTTTATTTAGCTCTTTGATTTTTTTTTCGGAACCAGAGATTGAACTCAGGCCCTTGCACTTGCCAGGAAAGCACTTATTCTACTGAGCCATTTCCCCAGCCCCTAGTTCTTTGATTTCTTTCAACAGATTTGTATAGTTTTCTCACAGATTTAATGTGTGTTTGGTTAGATTTTTAAGTATTTCATTTATTTGATGCTAATGTAAGGAGTTATGTTTCTAATTAAAATTCTACTTTTTACTTCATGTATGTGACAAACTAATTGACTTTTTTTAAATTCAGTGCTTTTTAGCTTTTTTATGTTTTAGGGAAAGGTCTACAGGTGTTCACGGTCTCACTACTAGATCGGACTCATAGTGACCCACCTGTTTACAGCTTCCCAAGAGCTGGGATTACAGGCACACGCCACCATGCCTAGTCTGCTTTTTAGGTTTTTATTATAACGTATTAGTTCCTATGTTCCTTGTCCATTGGGGAGGGAGAGATTTATATATAGAAAATCATGCTGTCTGTGACAAAAGCCTTTACCACTTGCTTCCCAATTATTTATTTTTCTTGTTTTATAGCATAATATATGCTGAAAAGAAGTGGTAGGAAAGGAACATCTTTTTCTTGTTTCTCATCAAATCAGGAAAACTCCTGATTTTTTAAGTATAATACTATGTATGATATTAGCTCTAGCTTTATTTTTTTCTTATAGCTACTCTTTTTTCCAGGTTCCAGGAGTCTTCCTCTGTTCTTTGTTTATTGAAAATCATTATCATGAGCAGATTTCATCAAGTGTCATTTCTGAATCTATTAATATAATCAGATAATTTTTTTTCCTAAACCTGGCTGAATGATTAATACATTTCTCAAGGGTCAAAACAACTTTGTATACTCAGCATAAATCCCATTTGGTCACAGATTAAGACTTATACATCATTAAGTTCTGTTTGCATTCCGTGAATCCATGGACAGTGGTTTTAGCAGCAGTGTTATATGCAGCAATATTATAAGGCAAATCCATGTCTGAAATAAGTTTCTATACCTATAAGGAAAAAGTGTAGTCCCTTCCATGATGAAAGTGATGCAATATAATCAACCTGCCAGCTGGTTGCAGGTTGATTACCCTGAGGAATGGTACCATAGTGGGGACTCAGTGTTGGCCTCTGCTGCTGGTGTTTTGGTCATTAGCAGTGGGTGTGGCTAGATCAGCCTTGGTGAATGGGAGTTTGTGTCCCTGAGTGCAAGAATAACCTCCATCTCTACCTTTCTGGCCACTCTGTTCATGAGCCCATTGGGCTATGACAGTGGTGGCTGAAGGAGGAATCTGGCCTCTATCCACAGAATGGGTCATCTTATCCAGTTGATTGTTAAAGTCCTCTTCTTCCAAGGTCACTTTTTGGCGAGTATTCATGTGGGAATATCCTTTATATCCTTTGCCCACATGAGAAGATCTAGCCACAGTATTCTCACAAATATCTTCATCACCCATTTTCCAGCTATAGCCCTTCAAAGTTCCTGACCATCCAGCTAAACCATTAGCCTGTGAGTCAGTATACAGTTGTACATCTAGCCGTTTCTTCTTCCAGGAATAAGGTGTGTGCATTGCCCAAAAGTCTACCTACTCTGGAGATTTCCCTTCACTGCTGTCCTACAGCCCTGAAAAGCGGCTGTAAAGCTGCAGCTATCCATTGCAGGTGCCATGTAATGTGCAGACCCATCGGTGAACCGGGCCCTAGCCTTCTCTTCCTCTGACAACTGATCATATGGTACACCCCATGAGAAGCAAAGGCCCTATGCTAGGATTAGGAATCATGGGCATCTGGGCAACTTCATTGTGTAACTTACTTGTACACTCTGGACCTGCTCTGGCTCAATCACATATACACCCTGTCCATCTAATGATAGAGTGTGGTGGTCCAACTTTATGACTCAAAGCAGATAATACCCAAGTCGTGTTAAGCAACTCAGGTCACATAGTAATCTGGTGTCCCATGGTAAAGTGTTCGGTTTTCACTAAAGCCCATTAGCAGGCCAAAAGCTGTTGTTCAAAGGGAGAATACTGTCTTCAGATGGTGACAGAGTCTTATTCCAAATTCCTACAGGCCTCTGCTGCAACTCAACTTTGGGGGCCTGCCAGAGACTCCAGTCCACAACTGTGCCTACCCCTGATGCTTCAAGTACACGAAGTCTGCTGGTGATATGGCCCCAGTGGCAGAGCAGCCTGCACAATAGCCCAGACCTGTTGTAGAGCCTTTTCTTGTTCTGGAGCCCACTCAAAACTAGCAACTTCTTAGTCACTTGGTAGATGAGCCAGAGTAAGACACCTAAAGTGAAGAATTTGGTGTCTTCAACATCCAAATAGCCCCACTGTATGTTGTGCCCCTTTTCTGTTTGGGAGTTCAAATGCAACAACTTCTCTTTTACCTTAGAAAATACATCTCTATGTGTACCACACCATTGGACTTCTGGAAATTTCACTGAGGTAGAAGGACCTTGAATTTTCATTGGATTTATTTCCCATTCTCTGGCTGTCTTTTTATGTCTGTTTTTTGTTTGTTTTGTTTTGTTGTGTTTGCAGAACCGGTCTCTAGCTTTCAAATGCTTTATTAACAAATCTAGCTAGAGTCGTTGCTACCTCCTGTTCCCATGATCCAATCAGCATAACCTCATCAATGCAATGGATCCGTGTCATATTTTGTGGGGGAAAGAAGGCAATCCAGATCCCTACAACACTGGGCTGGAGAGTTATTATAAACCTGAGGTAAGACAGTGGAGGTACATTGCTGACCTTGCCAGCTGAAAGCACATTGCTTCTGATGGTCTTTATGGAACATATGGAGAAGAATCCGTTTGCCAAATGAGTAGCCTCAAACCATGTACCAGAAGATGTGCTAATCTGCTGAAGCAAGGAAATCACTTCCGGTACAGCAGCTGCAATCAGAGTCATCTACTTAATTCATTTTATAGGAATCTACCATCATTCTCCAAGACCCGTCTGTGTTCTACACAGGCCAAGTGGGATGACTAAGTGGAGATGTGGTAGGACCATCACTCCTGCATCCTCCAAGTCACTGATAATGACACTAAACTCTGCAATACCTCCAAGAATTCAATACTGGTATTGGTTTATATTTTACGAGAGAAAGGCAACTTAAATGGCTTCCATTTGGCCTTTCCAACCATGATAATCCTAGCACTATGGGTTAGTGAACCAATGTGAGGATTCTGTCAAGTACTTTCTATCCTAATTCTGCACATTGGAACAGGGGAAATGACTTCAGGATGAATTTGAGGGCCTACTGGACTCACTGTGAGTTGGACTTCTGTGGAAACTCTATTGATTGCCTGACCTCCATAGGCCTCTACTCTTACTTGAGAACTACATGATGTTTTGGATACTCCAGAATCAGTGTTAGTTTAGAATCATTGTCCAGTAGTCCTTGCAATGGCTGATCATTTTCCTTCCCCAAATGTACAGTCACTTGGGCAAAAGGTCTTATCTCCCTCTGGAGAAGGATGAGAGAAAGATTGGCTGTAAATTTTGTGCTGTATCGGGATCATTCCTCAAAGAGACCTGGCATCCCCTTCATCAAAGGGGTTCTCAGTCTGTAAACTGGCTCAAATCCAGGAACTGATTGAGGGGTCATGATTCCCTGTTACCACAATTTTAAGTAGGTTCCTATTCATTTAAATTGTTTCAATTATATAAATCTAGTAAAACGTTTACAGCCTTCCTATATATTTCACTTTTGGAAACACTGTGGCTGATCAGCCAGTGCCACAGGTCTATACGTGTCAGACCATCCTGGTCATTGTTCTGCTTCTGATGTCCATGGCAGTAAGTACATGCATCTTGCTTTTGGTGATTATATGCTGCCACTTGACCTCTGCACTCCAGGACCCACTCAAGTCCTTTGCCCTTAAATTTTCCAGTTGAGTAACTGAGGTCCCCACTGTAAGGTCTGCTGTACAGAGAGGAGCAATGGTGGGGCTTTTCAGGGATGCTGGTACCTTCCTCATGAAGTTGATTTGCAGGATGTTAGTGAAGGGTACATTTTCTGGATCATCTCAAGGTGGAGGATTAGGTTTGCTGTGACAGATGAACTCTAGCATTCTTATTTTTCTAAGCCTCTGAATCCCCTCATCAGCAGTAAACCATGGACTAGCAAGCATCTCTAACTCATTCACATGGGTTTTCTGTACTCCGAGAGCTGCAATATTAAATTCAAAACCTGCTTAACCACCCATATCAACAGCCTGATGGAGGTCTATATTTTTGCCATCATTATTGCACACCCATAAAATCCATTCCCACACTAGCTCATCAAACCTCTTCTTATAAGAGTTAGAAAATTCAAAATGTTCTTTGAGAGAAGAGTAGACCTGCCCCTGGGTCACACTGAGTACCTCACCATAGGCGCCTCTTGGGATTTGAGTGTGTTACAGGTCTACAAGGTAAAGTGGGTCCTGAGGAATGTGTGTTCTCCTGCTTGCTCAACACAGGAATAGTTTCCTCAGGAATACTAGGAGGTGCCAACACCACCAGGGGTGGGAATGGAGGCAAGGATGCTTCCACCACATCTCTTCTCTGGAAAAATAATTTTGCTAGCATTTAGAACCTTTAAGTCTCCATTCTAGTTTATGGGGAATCCCATTCTTTTCTGATTGGTGCCCTCACCTTTGTTTCAGATACCCTTTAAGGATGAGCACTGTATGTTTCAGTTCAGCCCATTGAAATAGGAGGGCCTGTGTTTGGGTTTCTGCAACCTCATACTTGCAGCTAAAAGAGCAGATTTTCTTTCAGGACACACTTAGCAACTTAAATTTCTTGTCTGGAACTGCAAATTTGAATCTTCAAGCTCCTCACTGTCCTTGAACTTATCCTCACAGTCAGAAGACTTTAGATTTCCTGTGGATGTTTAGAACTCATTGTTTTCCTCCACTAGTTGTCCAGAGATGCAAAGACCAACCAGCCAGTGTCATTATGTTTTCCATACTGCCAAATATATTCAAAAGATTCATGTATGGAGTCACTAAATTCCTTATTTCTTACAAGTGTCGAATTAGGATAATCAAATTCACACTGCATATAAATTTAAAGATCATAAATTAGAAGGAGAGATGATGGCATCTTTAGTTCTCATTAGAGAGCCAACTCCAGGACCACCTAGTGCAGAACCATTAAAGAATTTCATCTGTACAGTTCTTTTTCCTAGAGCCACCTCTGTAGAGCCTGGTACCAAAATTGGTATCAGACAGTGTTTATTAGAGAAACTGCTGTAATAAAAGATATAAAAATGCACAAGTATTTACAAGATTGGCTCACAGTAGACATCCAGAGGGTTGGATATGGAAGAGTGCAGAGAATCCACACACTGGAGGGCCAAAGGACCCAGTCGAAGGTCTGAAGCTCACTGTGGTATCTCATGTGAGTCCACAGCAGGAGACTCATGGGTCTGTGCCTGAAGGCTGAAAGATGTACACATGTAGCCAAGATTCTGAGCTGGAAAGCAAAGAAAATCAACACTGGGGGCCAAAGGGTCTATGCTGGAAGCTGAGGAATCCATGGTGGAACCCAGGAACTGACATCAAAGATGAAAAAGCCTAGAGCCCCTATAAAGAAGCAGAAGCAAATCTGTCCTTCTTCATTTCCCCTTTATAACCATCCAGGTGACCAGACCCCTAGGGTGGCTCTTCAACTCCCTAGGGCATGGAATTGCTGAGCCAGTGTAGTTGAGCTTCTCTCACTTAAGTGACACCATCAATTGTCCATCACATCTCCCTCCAACACCCACACCCACCCCAGTTTCACATTTTCTTTTTGGAGTTTCAGTGTGTCTAGTATATTTAATCATACTTATCCTCCCTTCTATTCCCCCTTAGAGGCCTCTGCCTTTCCTGTTCACTTCTTCTCATCTGGTAATAAACTCCCTTCTATTTTTTTTTTGCCTATGAAGTCTTTGCCTGTACCTGTGGCTTTAGGTGTTTTCTCTATGTTGTGTTTCAGCAGTTTTCTAGTTTTGTAGTTTCAGGGTTTTTGCCAGCATTTATTATTTATTATAATAATAAATATTCTTGATGACACCCATTTTGACTGGTGTGATATGGGATCCTGGTGGTTTTTAATTTGCATTTTGCCTAATGGTTAAAGACATTGACCTTTTTTCCTATCCTTATGGCCACTTGTGCTTCCTTTGAGTACTGCCTCTGCTGTTTATTTTCCCACTTATTGATTGGGTTATTGATATTTTTGGTGTTAAGTTTTTGACTGCTTTATGTATTCTAGACATTAAGCTTGTGTTGCAATCATAACTAGCAAAGTATTTTTTTCCCCATTCTGTACATTGTCTTTTCACTGTTGGGTTTTTTTTAACTGTGTAAAAGTTTTAATCTTATGTAGTCCTATTTGAGTATTTTGCTATTACCCCCCTGTGCTAGTGGCATCCTCTTCAGGAAGTCTTTGCCTGTACCTGTGGCTTCAGGTGTTTTCCCTGTGTTGTGTTTTAGCAGTTTTGTAGTTTCAGGTCTTTTCCCTTGGTCTTTGATCCATTTTGAATTGATTTTTGTGCAGAGAAATTTAAAGGGAGCTCATTTAAATCTTCTTTAAATATCCAGTCTTAACAGCACCTTTCATTAAAGAAACTGTCTTTTTTCCACTGTACGTTTTTGGTGGTCTTTATCCAGAATCAGATAGCTGTAGTTGAGTGCATTTGTTTCTGTAGCCCCTGTTCTGTTCCACTGGTATGTGCATCTTATTTTTGCACCAGTGCATGTTGTTTTTGTTACTATGGTTTTGTTGTATAATTTAACATCTGATGTTGTGATTCCCCAAGTCTTGCTCCTGTTGTATAGGATTGCTTTGGCCATTCTGGGTCTTTTGTGTTTCCCTGTGAATTTTAGGATTGATTTTCTAATTCAGTGAAGAATGTCATTGGTATTTTAATGGAGATTTCACTGAATGTGTAAACTTTTTATAGTATGGCCATTTAGCAGTACTAATTTTGACAATTCATGAACAAAAGAGATCTTTCCGATTTCTGGTATCCTCTTCAATTTGTTCATTCAGTGTTTTGCAATTTTTTAATAATCTTTCACCTCCCTGATTAGATTGGTCCTTAGGTATTTTTTTTTTTATCTGAAGCTATTTAGAATGGAATTGCTTTCCTGATTTCTTTCTCAGCTAGAGTATTGTTGCCATTGTTGGTGTGTAGTAAAGCTATTGATTTTTTTTTTTTTAAACCAGAGATTGAACTCAGGCCCTTGCACTTGCCAGGGAAGTGCTTATTCTAATGAGCCTTCTCCCCAGCCCCAAGCTATTGATTTTTAATGTTTATTTTATTTCCTGGTACACTGCTGAATTTATTAATCAGCTCTAAAAATCTCTTGGTTGAAGATGGAAGCTTAGGTAACTGATTTCAGAACTTTCTCCTTTTTTAATATATGTGTTCTATACTAGAGATTTTCCTCTAACCTATGCTTTCACAACTCTTAAGACATTTTCATTGAATTTCAGATACTTTAAATTTATCTTGTGATTTTGTCTATGACCTACATGCATTTTGACATTTTTTTGTTTAGTCTTCGAGGAATTAAATTTTGTGGCTATTTTTATGTATTTGATTTCTCATTTAATTCTATGGTGGTCTGAGAGCCAATATCACATGCTTTCTGTTCATTGGAATTTGTAAAGATGTATTTAATGGCCTAGAATGTGATCTGTTGTGGTGAGTTTTACGTGACCTTGCGAATAAAGTGTATTGTTGTGTAAAGTACAGAATATGTGACAGATCTAGTTGATTGGTGAGGATGTTTCATGCAACTACATCCTTACCAATTTCTTCGCCTGCTGGATCTGCCAGTTAGGAGTTGAGAGGTGTGAAGTGACGACTGTAATAATGTTTCTCCATTTCTTCTTGTAGTTGCTCGCATTGTTTTCTGCATATACCTTGATGAACTGTTGTCATAGACACCCCCACCAAGGATTTCATGTCTTCTCTGAATATTGACCATTTTTCAATATGCATTACCCTTTATCACCAGATTTTTTTTTCTGTCAGGTCTGCTTCTGTTTGAAATTAATATTTATTTTAATTAGTGTTGCCATGGCATAGCTTTCTCTTTTTTTTTAAACTTGGAATCTGAATTCCAAGACTTGGTTTCTTTCTTTCTTTCTCTCTTTCTTTTTCTTTCTTTCTTTCGTTTGTTCGTTCATTCGTTCGTTCGTTCATTCGTTCTTTCACCCCTCTGACATTCTCTTATTTAATTGGTATATTTAATTTACATCATTGCCATTTAATTATTTAATTGACTTTCTTTTTTGTTTCTTTCTCTTATGTTTAGACAAGGTCTTGCTATGTAGTCCAGGCTGGCCTTAAACTTATGATGTAGTCCAGGCTAACCTCCAACTCACAGAAATCCTCCTGCCTCAGCCTCCCAAGTGGTAGCCATGTGACACAATGTCAGGTAATTGCCTATTATCTGTATGTATTTTTTTTATCTTATACTCTTTTTTAATATATCTGTTACACATCTTTTTTTTAATTTCCCCTTTGTAATGTATAACTAATCCAAATCATTTTCAGTTTAACATTATATTGCATAGTACATATACCTTAAAAGTATATTGCAAGCTGGGTGTAGTTGTGGACACTTGTAATCCCAGAACTTGGGAAGCTGGGTCAGAGGAGGATCAGTTTGTGCTTTGAGGCCAGCCTGGCCTACATAGTGAGTTCAAAAGCATCCTGAACTACATAGCAAGACCCTGTCTCAATAAACCATGAACAAAAAGTATTCCAAACTATTCATTTCCATCCTTTATATCATTTATTTGACTTATGTGTGATCATAAACACAAACTACATTGTTACAATTATTGTTACACATATTGTAATCTAGTTCAATTAAGAATAAGAGAACTAAATGTTTAAATTTTTTTTCTTGTTTTATCTTCGGTGTTTCTGACTTATTTTTTCTGTTGAAAGAATCCTTCTTAACATGTTGTGTGAGGCATCTTTACTGACAACAAATCTGTTCTGTTCTTATTCATTTAAGTTTTGTATTTCTCTGTCACTTTTTGAAGGAAAATTTTTGCTGGATACAGAATTCCAGATTGCAGAGTATTGCTTCTCAAGTGCGGGTGTGGTGTTATCCTCTGGTGTGAGAGAACAGAGGATGGTTAAGTTCTGCTTGGCCTCCTCTGGGAGCACAAAGGAGAAAGACGTCATGCAGGCATAGTAGCAGTTGCAGGTTCAGGGATAAAGCTTAGACAGCTGAGATTAAGTCATTTACCTGTCCATGGACTAATTGGATATTGGAAGGCAGATGATCCTTGAGTTGGAAGGCAGATGATCCTGCCTCATATTGAACTGACTCTGTGTCTCTTTGTCATTCATCCTCATTTGCCCTCAGGTTGGGGTGATAAACTCGTAGTAGGCCTAGGTCCCTGGAAGTGGGGGGAAAGCTGGGAGGAGTGGGCTGCCTCCCCACACATGGTGCCTGGAGCAGGAACTTGGGACCTTCAACCTGTGACACAGGCTGGTCTCCAGCACACTGGTATAATACAGGAGCCCTAGCTATTGTGTTAAGTGTGGAAGCAGGGGAACATTTGTGGTCCTTTGTTTAGTTCTCAGTCCTTAGAAAGCTTAGGTCCTTGGGCCGTGATCTTCATAAATGTTTCTCAGTCTTCTTTCCCTCCTTTCAGGGGAGACTGGAAAGATGGTGGGAGGTGGGCGATTCTGGTGTGGCTTTGATCAAACTAAGGTGGTAGGCTCCGATAAAAGTCTCCTCGGAGGGCAGGCTTTTGTTATGGAGAACAAAATATTCTGTACTTACTGTAAAATGTTTGTCTTTGTCTTCTTGTATACTTTTTTTTTTTTTTTTTTTTTGGCAGAACCGGGGATTGAACTCAGATCCTTGTGTTTGCCAGTCAAGCACTTATCCTACTGAGCCATCTCCCTGGCCCCTTCTTGTATACTTTTAGCAGGAGGAGAAGTGTTTATTACTTCATTCTAAGATTATAGGGGGACTTCTAAGAGTGAAACCAGGAAAAGAAGGATGCCAGCTCTCCTCCCAGGCTGAGGCCTCCGGAAGTTTTCCTCTCTAGCCGGTCCATGCCTAGGCTCCAGCCCTAGGTACCTGTACCTGGTGTTATTACATAGGTTGGCTGTAGAGCTATTTTGTGTGGTTTTACTCCATGTAAGCTGCTGTTCTCTATCTATCTGTCTCTGGATTTGGAAATAGTGATTTGTTTTGTGATCTTGGTTCCCTAATAGTGCTAAGAAAATTGATTTTCAGTTTTGCATATTTTTTGGTCCTATTGTGTTGATGGGGGCAACAACTTTCAAATTCTTTACATGTTTGACCAGAACCTTGTCTAGAAGCATTATTTTTAATAACTATGTAGCATACTATCAGGTGGCTATATGTCTGAACTTTGACAATTGTTCTTTAAAAAACATTAAAAAGATGCAAGTAGAAGAAAATCTTTTAATTGATCAAAATTCCAAGTAAAATATAAGGAAATTTTCTGCTTTATCTCTTTTAAGTCCCGGAATCCTGTGTTATTTTGAATGTTTACAATCATACTTATTTTTTATGCTTTTTAGATGCCTGTTTAAGTCTTCCCTTCCACACTGTCAGCCATGAGTGAAACATTAAATAATCCTTTAGGGTCTTTGAATTTTTTAAATGTACATTAAGATAAAGATAGTTTAGTCATTCTTTCTACAAAAAGCTATCTTTATTTTAGGATATCTTTAAGATGGTACAATTCATCAGCTAGACAATTTAATGAGTATTTACACTGAACATTTTATTTTGCTTATTAAGCCTTTCTGTAAAGATTTCCTTAGGCTTGGCTTGTCCTTGTTTCCCTGATGTATGATTCTTATCTCTGAAAACCTGGAACTGATTAGCAGTATAGCTTATTTGGTTTAATCAGTTTCTTCTATGCAAAGCTGTCTTTCAGACTTGCTACTTTCATGGAGGAGCACAGAGAAAAGTCATCTCATTATATAAAATATGAAATCACACCAGCAGCTCACCATCCCCTTCCTGTAACTGTCGGGTTCTACCAGTTTTAGATTATAAATACAGAGTAGTTACAATACTTCACATTTATTTGTATAGTATTCTTTAGGTTTTAGAGGTTGCATTGTTGTAGTAGATTTGGAGATTTTTAAAAATCATACTTGATATAGGTTGTAACTTTTTGAACTGCACTGTATGTGGATTTAAACAAATTGTCCAAGTGATGCCTTTCTGTCCTCTTATGGAACCATTTAACTGCTATAAAACTAGAACAACAGAGAATGTTCAAGTTGAACAATCCTGGCTTTTCTTAGCCTTAGTTAGGTGGCTAAGGCCTTAGAAAAGCAACCCCATGATTCAACACTGAAAGTCTGCCCTCTCTTTGGCCTTGCTGTTTGTGCTGAAACTCTGCTTGGACATACATAGATCTAGAGGGAGGTGTGTTTTTTATTCACATGATACTTTCGTTCTCCATATTTTGTACTATATCTAATGTTTAATCAAACACATGTCTGTAGTTTCTTTCTTTAAATATAGGCATGGAGCACAGAGAAAAGCAAGGATACATTGATTTCAGTGTCCAGAATTTTTTTCCCAAAATCAAAGATACTTTAAGATAGTGCTGCTCACTAACACTTTCTTCAGCAATGGCTGAGTTCTCTGGATTATGTGCCACTAGTTACATATGATTACTGAATTTTTGAAACATGACTATTAAGAAATTCATCATTTTTGTTTGATTTTATTTTAATTAATCAATTTCAGCTAGTAGTTATCATATTAGCACAAATTTGGATTTTTGGTCTGTTGGCCCATCATTGTCTGTAAAATGTGTGTGTGTCTATACGTGCATTTAAGAAAAGCTGAGCTTTAACTAATAGTCTTTTTTTTAATCCAAGGAAAGCTATCAAGAAGAAAATCTGGCACAAAAACAGTAAAATTAGATATAGATAGAATCTATGAGAATCACCCAAGAGGATTTAAAACATGGTAAATTTGTTATGAAAAATTACATAGACATCTTCCCAGAGCAATGGAATGACTTTAGGAATTGAAAACTGTGTTTGCTACAGTAGAAGTAAAGAGCATATGAAGAAGGAGAGGGAGACCAAGTATTAGGATGAAAAAATGAAAGCATTATTTAGTGGAATTTAGAAATTATAATTATGGTAATATTTTGCTGGTTCGAATAAGTTAGAAGAAAGCTAATTGGATGTAGCTGCTTTCTGTTGTGAACACATAGGAGGCACAGCGAAATAAAAACATGCTACACTAGGCCTTTCTTCCCTCAAAAATATTTAACTTTTCAGATTAAAAATAGAAAGCAAAGCAATGTTGAATGCATTGGTTTGCAGACCACTGAAAGTGCTACATAATCCGAATGACTTCTGGTGAACTTGAAGGTTTTTCTAACAACATGTGGTCATACAATACAGTTCAAAATTAAGTAACTCTGCTATTTTTGTAAGACTGCCTGGTGTAGGAGTACCTCTGTCCTACTGGGAAGGTGACAAATTGTGAGTCTGTTGCAGAGACCTTGAAGAAGCAATCATATGTCTGTGTGTTTGGTGATGTTTCAGTGGTGAGGAGAGAGACCATCCAACAGATCAAGGACAAAGTAACTCTTGGCTCTTGACCTATTATTTGCTAAAGGCATGATTTGTATTTTCTTCTGAGGTGGTCAGAGAATTAAAATCTGTTTTTGAAAATAATAATGACTCTGTGCTTGAGAAGATGCCCAGTGAGTAACTAAGAACAACATAGAGCTTAACCTTCATTTTGAGTCTGTCTCCTTTATTACCTTAAAATTTTGTGGCAGACTCTTGACTAGCTCTGCATGTAGGCATTCTGATCACTTAGGAAGTGTCCTTCTAAATGCTGGTGGTACAACATTGATTAGCCCTAAATATTTACCCTGTCTCATTCCTCTTTAGACCTGAGAACACCAAAGCAGGAGATCTGCAGGGACCTTTAATTATCAGTGAGTAGGGCCTTGGAGGTAGCTTGGTGGTCTAAGCACCTGCCCAGCAAGTGCAAGAACCCAGGTTTGATCCCCAGTATCACACTGCCGTGCCAGCCACTGAAACCGTGCATAATGGCACATGCCTATAATCCCAGTGCTGGAGAGGCTGAGACAGGAAGATCATTATGAGTCCAAGCTGTCGCAAGACCCAGTACCATGTAACTAAATGATTAAAAACAAATAATTGTTTTAAAAAATTATCAGTGAATGCCCAGGAGTCTCTAGTCATTGCCCTAAACCCAAGGTCAACCCCTCTCCATCGTACAGCCTGGCTCCTTTGATAACAAGCACACCCTCCCTGTCAGAGCTGTGTCTACCCTCTGCTTCTAAGGGTGTGTTTATCCCCTATTTTACCTTTTACCTCTTTCTAATAAATCTTCCAGTGCCTCTCTCTCACTGATGCATCCTGAGATTTTCTATCCCAAAAGATCAAGAACTTATCTAGGCCTCTTGAGGTCCTCATCTCCTCCTTGAGGGATCTCTTACACCCTACCCAGTGACAGAAAGACTTTCTTTGTGTGGTCAGTAAAACTTTTGGCTCTCTTCAGCTGTATATCTTATTTTTCCCTTAAATATCTCTTTTATTCTAATTATATTTTTCTTGCTTTTTATCTCTTCCATAAGATTATCATCTGGTTCTACGAATATCATAATATATTTGTGTTTTAATTAGTTAAACAAAAAATAAAACACAAAGTTTGCCTTACTTTAGTCAGTCCATTATTATATTTCCTTTCACCTTCATGTCCTTAGCTTTACTAAAGCAGCTGTACAGCTGTTTATGTCCTTGGAGAGATAAAACAGATTGCTACCAATCTGCCTGATTAGAGTCTTATGGTCTGGGTGAGACGTAATGATTCCAATAAATGTGCTTACAATATTTACAGTGTAAAGTGTAGGAGTCCTGTAATAGTAGTATAAAGGAAGGTTAAGAGTTTTTCATGATATGCGTAATGCCAGCATGATCTGGATAAGCTTCCCTATGGACTAATTCCCATCATTCTCTGTGGCTGGCTGGAATTCTGGCGAGGTCAGTGGTATTTAGAAGGATTAAGATAGGAGAAAGTGTAGAATTCCAGAGATGGGGCATGGCAGAAATAGAAAAGAATATTTCTGTTTCACCTTTGATGTGTTGTGGACAGGCTCGAAAAAGGGCTTAACAGCTAGAATCCCTAATCACACTCCTCACTTAAAAAAATATTTATCTAGACAATCTTTGGGAAGGTACCCTAGTGTTCCCACGGGCTATGTTAGCCATGCCAACAACAGCAACAACCACAAACACAGTCTGCATGATGCCTGCTCTAGTCTCAGTTTACTAGGAAAGATATTAATGTCTCCATGCCTTATTTTTGCCCCTAGCATGCTGTCATTGTGCCCACCAAGCTTCTTGCCTTGGCACTTGCTGTAAAGCTAACTGTCTTGGTTATTCTTTTAAGTACTGGCTCTTTCCTCTTATTTCCCTGATGAAAAGTCCCATTGCTCTTCATGAACTGTGAAACCAAAACTGTAAAACCCTGATCTTAAAGTATCTCTTTCTGCAGATATGTACAGCAGCCTGAGTGCTGGAGAGGCTGTGTTGGTAAAGGTACACTTTCTGGTTTTTTGTGGTGCCACTGTAGAATATGTTAATATCAGCAGAATGTAACTCTAGCATATATTTGGGTATAATATTAATTTAGACATGGTATATATTTTCAAAATATATATGAATAAATCTGGAATTCCATATTCATCATATAATAGACTCGATGCATTGACAACCTTTTATAAAATAACTATAGTTGCTGAACAAGATGGACACATAGCTGGGTGTCAAAGGAAATCTTCATGTAAATAATACATATGTGCATCTATGGCAGCAAGAATAGAAAAGCTAAGAGGATTACTGTTTTTAGTTTCTTTTTTCCAAGAAAAAGTAACAAAAAAAAATGTAATATGTATACTGGAACATAGTATGTACTCATGCTACTGAATAGCAGGTTTTGTAACAATGTGCACAACTTTTATTAAGGATCAGCACTAACATGACTCTTTATACTATTCTGCTATATTCCACTTTGCTGTAAAACATTGGTCACCATGGCGTTTATCACTCTTGGCTATTTGTCATATTACCTGGGGACTAAAAAATATACTTGTCTGTGTCCTACCCTCAGTGACTCTGTTGTAAATGATCTTGGGCTGTGGCCCTGAAGTTGAGTTTTAAATTCTTCCTGGATGATTTTGATATAAAGCCAAGATAGAGAACCACAAGGATCAATTGATTTCACAATCCACTAATGGGACATGACAGGAATTTAAAAAACAAAAAAACAAAAGACACCTGCTCCAAGGGAGAGACCTTTAATGAAAGAATAACCCAAATATGAAACATCTCATGACTGAAGAAGTCACCCAGACAGACAGACATACCTATCTTCCAGCCTGGACGAAGTGTGTTCTTGATGGAGACAGAAGCTGGAGCGTGGCTTACCCTGAAGAATAGGGAACCAATGACCTTTTCCCTCATGCTTTTCCTCTTACCCCACTATGGAATGGTAAGTCAGCATTTAAATTTCTGATGGGTAATACCCTACCGGAATCATGCTGCTGTAGGAAACACGAATCTCTCTCGAGTGACACACTTAATTCAGGTCTAGCAGGATGTCTTTCTTCATGTAGGATGTACACCATCCCCACTCCAGCCATCTGAGACTCTAAAGGGCATGAAGATTAAAGTTATCATTAAAAGAAGCAGGATTAACAAATAGAAAAATTGAATATCCTGCCCCTCAGCACTTTGTGTGTATAAAATAGGGGAACACTGTAAACTGAGAAAGATGAAATGAAAAGCAAAATGTGGAATTTTGTTCTCAAAGGATAAGGAAAAAAATATAAGGTCTAAAGTAGAATCTCAGTGGCTAGATTAAGTACTAAATTAGCTATAGCTACTTCATAGAGAAGCAGTAAACTGGAAGAATAAGTTAGATAAGTATTGTTCAGTATCATATAATCCCTCTCGCCCTCAAATACAGAAGAAATAAAGAGACACACATAAATGAGGTGGTTTAAGAACCTCAAACTGGGTTGCAGAAAAATAAAATAACAAAAAGGAGAGCATGGCTTAGAGTTTTCTTTTTAAAATTTAAGTGTATGTCAAATTTTGGAAGTGCGGTTTCTTTATCCCAAGCAGGATAAAGAAAAAGAAATCTGTTATGTAGGCATATGAAATAGGAGTTGTGAACAGAAGAGAAAAAACATAATTGCTATTTCTATTTAAGACATCTAAACATCACAAAATGAAAACAATGCAGAGATGGAATGCAACGGTAAGACTTCAAACTGCTGGGGAAACTTAGCTGTCCACCTACAATTCTGTGGTTGCCTAAATTGTTTTCAAACCAAGGATAAAATAAAGTAAAAAATAAAAAAGTAAAGTGGCAAAGTGAGGACATTTACCACCCACAGGGCCTCACCAAAGTCACTTAGAGAGCCCTTCCTTTAGACATAGCGATGTGATCCCGGTAGGGTGGCTAGGATGGCTTACATCTGCAAGAGAAGGAGTGAGGTAAGAAGAGGAGCCCTGTGCGGATGGAGATGAGCGCGGAGCTCAGTGCTCTGAACTGCCGTGGCGAGCGCTCAGAGGGAGCTGCGCTCAAGTGGGTGGTAGCCGGTCAGGTGCGGGTTGAGTAAAGACCGCTAAGGGCTCCGCACTGTTTGAGGGGAAGGAGGTGGGTGAATTTTAATTCTGCACTAAGTATGTTCCGTTACAAGGTAAGTAGTAAAGTAACTACTAGAGTTATCACACCTTGGCAGAAAATTGTCCTAGGGAGAAGCAAACAATACACAGAGCCGACAGAAATTCAGAAATGTGAGGCACAGACTCACAGTGATCGCGGCAAATGATGGTAATAATTTTATTTTAAATTAAGAGCAAAATAAAAGCTAATTAAGGGAAATATGGAGATAGATGTTTGTAAAGAGGAAGAGGATTAAAGGGATGGAAAGAGAAGGAGCTAGGAAGGAAGAAAAACTGGAAGAAAGAAAGAGGCATTAAGATGTGCAGTGTCCATGTACCAACTCCCCCCAAGAAACGGGAACATTAGTACTCCAAACACATACAGAACTAATAGAAAAGAAACTATGTATATACACATATATATTTATATCTATATATGCACACACTTTTATATATACACACACACATATATATATATATATATATACAAATATCATGGGCAAAAACTAATTAAAAGGTTGGTGACTCAATATCAGATATAAAAATAGTCTTTAACACAAAACTTTATTAGACATAAAGATCCTTCCATCACATGATATGAAGGTATAATTCACAAGAAAGATACTATAATCCCCCAAGTACTTGCATACATATGCAATTAATTATACAGCCTCAAAATTTATAAAACAATGACCAAGTTAAAGGAAGAAATGAGCACATTTACCATCATAATTGGAGATTACTATCACTCAGCATTTAACGAAAAACATAAGGTTATAGAGACTTTAAATAAAACCTTTAATAAGTTTGCTCTACTGTCTATATGTTGAACCCTGTAGCAGTCAGTGCATATGTCTTCCTTCCTAGCGTGCATAGACTTTTCTTCACAGCTAAGCACATGTGATGCCCTCACATGTGCCTCAGTAGAGTGTATAGAATTAACTCTAGTGTGTCCTCTGTGTTCTCCAACCACAATGGGGAAAGTTAGAAATCAGAACTCCAGCGCGGACTACATTTAAGCTAAAACAACCTGTTAACTTTTCCTATTCCTGGTAAAAATCTGTTTTTCTAGGAAAAGCTTTGTGATGACACAGGGCAGATAGCCTTCTAAGCTATGTTGGTATAGAAAAACACTTTTTAAAAAACTTTTAAAAGTGGAATAATTCTTGTGATCACATTATTCTGTGGTGTGTTTCTTGAACTTAGCAAGTATCACAGATGTGCTGCTGCATTATTATGCGTGGCTGATCTTCTATAATAGGTCACTAAGATACCATAAACCTTAATCCAAGAGCTTAGTAAAAGGGGCTCTTGGCTTTGCTTCACCTCACTTTGTACCAAAGGATTCAACTTAGAAAGAATCAGGCATAATAAATGAGTAGCCAAAAAATCCGGTTTTTAAAACTAACCTTTAGTCGTAGAAAAAATAATACATGATCTCAGAGCTTTCTGCCTTCCATTGGATATTATTGTAGTACAGCTCAGAATCTCATTTCTCAAATAACTACAAAGAAAAAAGCAAATAATATAATAATAATAATAATAGAAAGAGAAAAACAGCAGTTAATGACAACCTGACAATAAACAGTGAAAAAAGTGACTAGCTATTACACATGGAAGCAAACATCCCATCGGTGCACCAGTGTTGTAGCAGGATATATGCACATGCATATGTGTATTTGTATGAGAGAGAATGCTAGTGTTAGAACTGTGGGGCACTGAGGTTAAGACAGGGACATTTGCAGAGTAAATTTTAGAAGAAAACTTACATGCAGCAAAAAAAAAAAAAAGTTTATACACAGTTACTTGGTTGTTTGGAGTCAAATTATTGGGAATCTAGGTGTGCAAATCTAACTGTGGCAGGTGGAGTCACCAGTCAGGACCTCACACTCCTTAGTGATCCAGGAGAGCTGGCCCCATGCATTTCTCTGGGTACACTTGTGTCTTTTCTACTCTCATTCTGCAAATCTCTGTTACATAACCTTCCACGTGCTGCAGAGGCAAATGAGGGAGGACATGGGGCAAGGACCTCCTCCTGGGATTTTCTTTCTAGAAGGAGAGAGAGAAAAGATGCTCAGTAATAAGGACAGTGCAAGTTAGTGTGTGTTCCACCCCAAGAAAGGGGCAGAAGATGTGATGGTTGCATGAAGTAGGTTTCCCTGGACAGGGAACCTGATGAACTGTGAAAGACATAGGAAGTCTGAGAAAGGACACACTGCCAGTGATTCTGCTTGGGGCAAGAGGGTTAATAAGGCCGGTAATGCCCACATAAAAGGTTGGAGGGAGGTCTCTACAAGGTGATGACTCCTTAGTTAAGTGCTTGAGAACACAGTGAGGGTCTTTAATACAGTGCTAGCAGTTCACTTGACTTTGTTCTGCTTCGGTGGAAGCCTTACAGGTTATTTTCAGCGTTTGGTCATGTAGTGTTCATTGTTCTCCTGAAGAAAGAACTGTAAGTCATCAGGAGCTGCTTCATTGGAATTACGTAAGGAATATCTTTCTTCCTGAGCTTAAATCAGATTGAAGAGTTAAAAAAGAAAAAAGAACACAAGGATCTCAAATTATCTATTGCATAAAATATTTAATTTCCTATGAATAAGTGGATTTTACTAAAATTATTTTCTGCCCTTGGGGCCTCTCAGGAAAGCAATTTAATGAAGGGTACCAATTTTAGAAGCTCTTAAAACTTTCATAGTAGAAATAGTCCATGAAAGCACATGAAATGGATCCATGGGTGGCAGATATGGAAATGGGTGATGCCACAGGGTGAGCTGCACATTTTCTAAGATGGAGAAGCCTGCATGTGTGTCAGGAAATAAACAGACCATTGGTGGGCAATTGGTGGACAATCATTTCCCACCTTTGGGCCTCAATTTCATTAGCTCTTAAATGAAAAGTGGAAATGAACGGCTGCCAGGAGCCATTCATGAGTCATATGTTTAAGAAAATAGTGAATATTCAGCAAACATCTGTGGGGAGAGGAAATACAGGTCTAAGTCATAAGTGCATCCCAATTTTTTCTTTAAAAGTGATAAGACTATATTGAGTTTTTAGGTGAAGGCTTTGGTATTTTAGTCTCCAAAGGTTTTATCTCCAACTTAGGGCTACATCCAGTTTTATTTAATGGTTTGCTTTATTGATTGCCATTAAAGTTTGCAGATGTGCACAGTACTTCCCAGCCTTACCCAAGTTTTTCACTTTCTATAGGACCCTTTGTTACTTCAGTCATGCAGATATAATTACTATTAAAGACGTGTTCCTGTTTTTCTGTCACACACTTGTGTAGTAGTAACGGGAGAGCTTTCATAAAATCACAGCAGTGATTTTAAAGTTTGTTTTCTGTGTCAGTGAGGGTTCACATGGGCTATGTAGGATTTTGACACATGCAGAAAGAACTTTAAAAATCACTAGGGACTGCTATCTTAGCATTATATAAGGAATATTTTCTTCTACTGTCAAAATATAATTGAAAAACATATTTAAAAAGAAACAAAAACATGGGAATTAGAAATGAACAGATGAGGGCTGGCTAAATAGCTCAGCAGATTAAAATAGATCAGCAGAATAAAATGCCAACAAACAGGCACAGGGGCTGGGGGTTTGATCCCCAGGCCTGCCCCACCAGCCCCACCCCTGGGACATGCTGAGATGGCAATTGAGACTGGGCGTGGTGGTGCACCCCTGTAGTCCCAGCTCTTGGGAGGCTGTAAACAGGTGAATCACCAAGAGTCCTATCTAGTAGTGAGACCCTGAACACTCTGTAGACACTTCCCTAAAATACAAAAAAAAAAAAAAAAAAAAAAGAACAGATGACTAAGATTCAACATAGCCTATACATTGTGGGTGAGAGGTTAATAAAAATGTTAAACCAATCTAATATATTTATAATCAATGTTTTATATTTTGAACTTTGATTTGTTACGTTTGAGATTCATATAAGCAATCAACAATAAAGTCCTGTAAATAAAACCATGAATGTGAATATTCACATAATATATTTATTGAACTCTATGACAAAAATACATGTTTCTTTTGATGTTCCTATTTAAGAAAATTAATTCCCAACACTGTGGTTTCTTTAAGGATAAGGCTTAAGGATTTTGACTTATTATAATTTACTATACAGACATTTGTTGGGTTCCTATTGGGAACCAAGTTTTGAAGCAGTCAATGGGATGTAAGAGCCAGTTACCGCATGGTTTCTCAGTGGCTGATAAAAGAGAGAAACAAATAACAGGAGTATGATTTAACAGACGTGCTATGAAGTACATATAGACCTGTACCTCTAGGAATAGGGCTAATCCTCAGCTGGCAAGGGAGTTGAAGATGCAGATGCCACATAAGGAAATAGAAGCCACAGGACAAACTCAGCAGTTTGGACATGTGGCTGGTGGAAGAAAAAATGGCAAGAAAGATGGGTTGCATTTTAGTTGAATTCAAACACTTATAGTATTTATATGCCAGTAGAATATTCACCTCTGACAGAACAAAAAAAGTTAAAATTAAAAAAAGATACAAAGGAAAGATCATTTTGTATTTATATATACAAAATAGGATAA
>NDGN011446401.1:0-12136 GCA_002564285.1 Tympanoctomys barrerae
GGCACAGCAGGAACCTTCTTTTTCTTCTCTTCTGCACCCTCCATGGTTCCAGCCGGAAAAAGGGACAAAATGATTTTGGCTTATAATTTTCATGAATTAAGCTTTTCCTTATATGTAAGGGTTGTAGAAAAGTTTGGCTAGATATAAAA
Organism: Tympanoctomys barrerae; assembly: GCA_002564285.1. NCBI lineage: Eukaryota > Metazoa > Chordata > Mammalia > Rodentia > Octodontidae > Tympanoctomys > Tympanoctomys barrerae. The sequence goes on from NDGN011446401.1 coordinate 150, forward strand.
AATAGAAAATATCTTTTAAAGTAAAATTTTGTGAGGAACTGAATCATAAAAAGCACCATTTGTATATCTGGGTGAAACGTGTAAGAAAAATATAACACTAATGAAGGAAGGGAAGAATCTTTGTCCGTGGTGATTTATATCCAAGATGGCTGCTATGAATTCCTTCTCTTCTTGTATGTCATTCTCCTGTCAAGAGGCAGAATCTGCTCCTATTCCTTTGAGGCTGGACTGGCATTTGTGACTTGATTACCAGAATATGAAGTAAGTAATAATCAGGACGGCTGAGACTCAGCGACAGGGACACTTGCAGCTTTTATTTGGGTCTCCTCAAATGATTTTTCTTGTAACTCTAGGCTATGCTGTAAGAATTTCAACTATTTTAAGGCCATCGTTCGTGAAAAGTCAAACTGGCTGGAGAAATCCTGGTGGTTAAAGCATCCTATGAAAAAGACAGAGGCAGAGAGGAACGCCAGGGCACCAGACACCTGACTGCAGAACTATTTAAAAATTTTTTAAAAAAAATTTTATTCATTTGGTTCAGAGTCTTGCTGCACAGCTCAGACTTGTAGTGACACTACTGTCTCAGCCTCCCCAGCACTGGGATTAAAGGCATGTGCTACCACGCCTGGTTTTCTGGTGGGCATGGTGCATCTGGGCACAGCATGTGGCACCAGGGATCCAACCCAGGCCCTTGTGCTTGCCAGACAGGTGCGTAGACCGCTGAGCTATCTCCCCAGCCCTGCTGAAACACTTAGAAGGGAAGTCACAATTCCTAGCAGCCCCATGGGGAGTCACAGGGATTGGAGACGAACCACACGAACCAACTTCTCTCCAGGCAGAGTGCTTCACAAAATACATGGGCTGCCTTAAGTCACTAAGTGACTTTAAAGGGCAGGAGAGGCCATGCATGCGTGGGTCCTTCAAGTGTTCTAGAAATCAGGTTGGAGGACTATTTCTGCAAAATAACGTAGAGTTCAGAAACAATTTCTGGGAGAAGATATAAAAATGCTATAGGTGAGAGGGTGGGTTAGGTGAAACTGGCGGTATTGGGAGAGGGCTGTCGGCAGTGACCTAGTCAGCCGTGAATGCTTAGTGTTCGGCTGCAGTGGAAAAAGACTTCTACCTAAGTCACGGGCAAGCTTTGGTGAGTTTAAGAACAGGCTTCCTTGATCTTTTTGTCAGAGTTCAAGGCCCGAAGGCCCTGGCTCCTTCACATCTAGTACTGGCCTGGCCACTGCGAGTGGTGGTGGGATGGGACTGCATGGAAGTGAGTTCAGTGGAGGACACAATGGCACTTTGGGGGTGGCAGACAAACTCTTTACAAGCCTGCTTTATTTATTCAGAATAAATGTTGCTTTACGACCATATGCAGGCAATCTAACCAAATGGGAGTTGTCCTTATAAGGAAGTAACGATGAAAATGAAAAGCGTGTGGAAATAGTGAATAGAAAGAAAGACATAGGTCTTTCAGGCCCTAAGTCCAATCCCTTTGTAAAGGACCTAGAATACTTCCTCAGCCAGCCTTGTCTAGAGCACTAGACTGAGCCACACGGGCCTGCTCCGCCTTGCTTCGCACGCTGTGCTCGTGGATGGACGTGCACTGCTTGAGCTAGTCGTTCTACACGCTGGTCCTATTGTTGAGGAGAGATACTCTCCACAAAGTGCACTCCTGTCTGAGCGCTGAAGGAATAACAGAGCAACAACTCGCCTTCAGCGTTGGCAGCACAAGGCAGTCAATGTGCCAACGCTGAGCTGAAGCAGACGGGTCTGCAGATGGAGCGATACGTTTAATCCAGGGGCCGTGGCCAGGTTATCACGACTGGACTCTATTACAAGTTTACGTCAAGTGTTTGTTGGAGACAACAGTCTCCTGCTGGCTGGCTGGGGACGGTCGGGCAGTCAGGGGAAGCAGGAGGCAATTGTGGGCGGAGGTGCCTCTCCCACACCTGACATGCCTTACCTCACCCGCCGCTTGGGTTGAATGGCTTTCTTCTTCTTAGCTGTGAAAAGAATCACCGCATGCCGGACAGTGATTGTATTAGGTGTTTCTGGGATTGGAATTTTTTTCAATTGATTTGAACTCCTTGGAAAACAACGTGTTTACAGGCTCCGGGTTGTCTGCCCACTAGCGAGTGGGGTCTTGGGTCAGGTTGCTCAAACTCTTGCAGGATTCCTTACTCACCTGCTTTGTGGCCTTTTGTGTACACCATACGCGAGTTGGAGGTAACTGTATAGCAGGCTTTTGTCTGTCATGAAGGAGCAGGAAATCAGCGGTAGCATCTACTTCCTGGCAAATTCAGTTCTCTCCCCATTGAGTAGGTGGTCTTTTGATACTTAAAAACAGAGCAGCAAAAGGAAGGTTTGACCTCCGAGGGCAAGCATCAGCTAGGACGCCGCTGGAACCCTGGGGGCCCGCTGATGCGGCCTTGATTTCACCCACGTCTTTTGCAGTGAAAAAGGATGCTTCTGTAATCTTTCCATTGTCAGAACACGCGGGGGAATTTTGTTCACTGTCACTGTAGGAAATGGGGGACACGCAAAACTGGACTTTTTACTTTTATTCTTATCACACCTGAAATCAGTACTCCGTCGCAGCCGGCCGGGCTGCCCCCTCCCCACACTTTCTGGGTGGACGCGCCGCTCCCTGCGGTTGCCCAGAGCAGCCTCTGCCCAGGCCTGTGTGCCTGGCGTGCACGGAAGAGGGAGCGTGTGCGTCGCTCTCGTACCCTCCTGAAATTGAGGGCTAAATACTGCAACATTCTCTCACTTGGTAATTTTTTCTGTTTTAATTCTAATTTATACTATCTTTAAAAATAAAAATAAATAAAGTACTGCCAGAAAAAAAAGAAGAACAGATTCAAAGAGTTCAGGCTAGGATGTACCAGATGAAAACCTCCTGCTGTAGGGAGATGGGTAGCTCTGTGGACCCGGCAGTGTGTCGCGCTTGGGAAGAGGGACGCTCCGAAGACAAGGCGCCCGGAGCAGGGCACCTGCACACAGCAAGCAAGGGGCTGCGTCCCCGGAGGTGTCGCTGCCTGGCGTATACGCGGAGACTGGCCAGCACCTTGAGGTTTCTTTTTCAAAAATTCGAGTAAAGTATCTCAAGTAAAGTAAACCAGCAACTCAGCAGAAACGCATGAGTGCGCTTCAGGGATCCGGATAATTTGGCGCAGGGTCCCGTGGGTGAGGATCCGCATCACTGCCTCATGTAGATGATCTCTAATTTTCAGATGTTCAGAAAACACTGAAGGGAGGACAAACATTATTCTGTGGAACGAAAAGATGGAAAGGAGATGGGAGGTAAAGGACAGAGCAAGAAGCTGTAACAAGTGTATGTAGGAATTACAAATATATCCCAGTCTATCTGTGCATCTCTCCGTCTGTCTGTCTATCTGTCTGTCCGTCTGTCTGTCCATCTGTCTGTCTGTCCGTCTGTCTGTCTGTCTGTCTGTTTGTCTGTCTGTCTGTCCGTCTGTCCGTCTGTCTGTCCGTCTGTCTGTCTGTCTATCTATCCATCTATCTTTCCATCCACCTACCCTCCCACCCTCTCACCCTCCCACATCCCATCCATCCATCCATCTACCCTCCCATCCACCCACACATCCTTCTTTACATCTTTGCATGTAGAAAAGAGAATAAGAGATCAAAGCTTGCTGCCGTGCACCATCCTTTGGAAGCAGTTTGCTTCATTTTCATGCCTACTCTACGACTCTTCAAAAAGTTCTGCACAGTCCTACAAAGTAGCACTTCAGTTGCTGTGGGGCCATCCGTCTGAGGTCCAGTCTCTGCAACCAAGACCCCCTTTGTTATGGAAAAGCTGTGAAGGGAAATGAAGCCTAGGAATGGAAGGATCCAGCTTGCCTTTTAAGTTGATGCCTGGGGACCGGGCACACATTCGGGAAAGCTCAGGGGGGGAAACGGATCCCTGTCTGTGTTGTATCCGTTGTGTGGATGAATAGAGAGCTTTTGTCCCTTAGGATGTCCATGCAGCACCTTCCATCAGAATTCAGTTCACTGAAAAACTTAAAGCAAACCACCCTTGACAACTTTTCCTACAGCCCTGCAGGGTTAGATTGCTGTAATCAAAGTAACTGCAGATAGCAAAGACCTGCAAAGGTTATCCAGTTCATCCTCTGGCAGGGCCAGATTTCGTCCTTCAGTGGAGCTGCTACTGTGTCGCTCTGTCTGGTTTCCAGTGTCCTGAGCACGGGAGCTTCTCGCCTGTCCCTGGGGAGACTGCTCTCCAACCCGATGCAGTGACTTTCTCCACCAGGAAGTCTTATCTGATACTCATCTTCACTTCTCGCTTCTTCAGCTGTGTCCCATTACAGCAAGGCCAGCTCTGTCCCAAGCTCCTGCCCCTCCCCCCTCGTGGCTGCCACTGGTGGTTCCCTCTCCATAGCTTGCTCTCAGCTCTGCGGATGCCAAAGTCTGCTGTTCGAGATTCCCTCAACTTTGTTTGCCTCTTTTTGATTATGCGAGGACCAAATGGATGCCTCAACTTCAGAACAAAGTTGCACTACTACTAAGAGCTTGATTTTGTAGGTTTTATAACTCCCCCTTCCCAAGTACACTATAAGACTCTTATGTGTGTCCCCATGGCCTTATTTTTTACAGGTTGGCTTTGTGATATACTTGGAGATAAACCAATATACACAAAAATGGGAGGAAGATAAATATAGTAAAGAAAGATACACACTCTCAAGCAACAAGACAAACTGTCAAGGCGAAAAGTCTGTACTGTCATCTGTGGTGTGGTTCAGAGGTCTGTGTGCTGTTGGGAGTTCCCCAGGGAAATCCAGGGAGGACACTGGAGTGGACTCAGGCACACACCACTGGCGGGTTACCTGTTGATGGCACCCAGAGCAGCCAAGGGCAGCTGCAGAGCCCAGAGTCTTTCCTTGTGGATTCTGGAGGGAAGTTTCCCAGGTGAGGTGTGGAGGACGATTCCTTTTCAATGATTTCCTCTTGTGGGAGCAGAAGGCCTGTGTGGGTGAGCAGACCAGAGCCTCGAGTCAGACTGAGTGAAATCCTGGCTGTCACACTTTTTTTTTTTTTTATGTATGTGGTACAGGGTCTGACTGTGCAGCTCAGATTCCAGTGATCCTTCTGCTTTCAGCCTCACCAGCACTGGGATTATAGGCATGCAGCACCGTGCCTAGACTCGATCACTGACGCAGCACGCCCAGGGCATGTGGTACCGGGGATTGAACCCTGGTCCTTGCACTTGCCTAAGCAAGTGCTTAGTCCACTGAGCTATCTTACCAGCCCCTGACTGTCGTACCTCTGTGTGAATTAGGTCATTATCTGATCTCATTCTATCCAGTAAGAAGGACTATTTATCAAAGACACCTAAGAGGATTTTGAAAGGATCAAGCCAACATTTCTTCTAAAATATACATAATGTGCGACATACAGTAATTATAACATGCCCTAAATGGACATAGAACATTTTCCTGAATTTAAAAATACGTTTTGTTAAATGTTAAAATCCAATAATACAAGGATGTTTATTGTATTACTGACTATAGTGGTAAACAAACAGGAAATAATCAACATATCCATCAACAGGGGATTAGAGCCTGGAAATGTTCATTTATAGATAATTTAAGTTAATTTTGAAGAGCAGAATTCAGAGCAGTACAAACAATCATGTCCCAATTTCACAAACATGCATTTTGCAAATATATAAGATGCACATCAAAGGACACCCAACGTGAATGTACCAAAATGTTAACATTTTGCTGAAATATACCGGTTCCCACCTTCACTCTCATTATTAGTAGGTGTTACTTTTATTTTATTATTTCCCGAGAGACATGCTTTACAGTCTGGGTTGGTATGAAAGAATTGCCATGACTGGTGTTCAAAATATCATGGGAGAGTGAGAAATCTCTTCAGTCTAAGACGCAACAAAACCCAGCAGTTCCCCATTGAGCAATAAGACTGACCTTTAGAGTCAGCAAAAAGATGTGACAGCAACTTTCCTGGTAAGCAGGATCTTTCAGGCTACTCTGTCTGGTCATGGGAGGAGCAGGGAACGCGGAAGCGATGGCACTGGTGCCAGGCTGCTTCCTCCCTGTGTGTATCTGTTCTGCTTTCCACAAATTCTCAGAGCCATCTGCTTGCTCAGGCTACCTGCATCACTCCCTCTGCAGAGGTAAGGGAAGTGTTAATGGATTTTTTTTTTCTTTGAGCGTAGGTGCAGAAGGATTTGGAGTCCTGTGGAGTAAAGTGTGTATTTCGGAGGGTGCTGGGGTACACTCCGCACCATGCAGTTGGTACCTGGGAGGGGTGTGACTCAACCCCACCCGGAACCCTCTCCCGCTCTCACTGCACATGCCCTGCTCTTTGCTGTGCATCCAGCGTGCTCTGCGTCCGTCAGCCACTCGTGGGTCAGTTTTCTTGTCTGCAAAATGGGAATCTCAAGAGGACTAATGGAAATGCCCTCCTGAAGGTGCATGCCATCCATTTCCGGTGCGATCCATTTCCGGCTTGCCCTGATGGTGATCTTGGGTGGAGAGATGGAAAGGGGCTGACTCGGAGATCCAGAACTCAGGGTCCTGACCGCTGGGCTGGCGGTCTAGACCAGCGCTTCACTGTCGCCCACGTACACTGGTTACTTCTGTGAATGTAAAGATTTAGATGTAAATGCATTGGCCCTGCTTTTCAAAAACAGTGGTAATTCAGATTCAATCGAAAGAATCCAGATCCTGATAAGAACTTCACCCTCCTTCTTCCACCCTATTTTGTGTTTAGTGTCTCAGCAGGAAGACTTTTTTAAGTGAAAGAGTTGACTGATATTGATGGTTTTAAAGATGAAACCATCTGCCAAATTGCCTCTCCTGGGCAAAGATTTCAATTCCTTTTGATGCTTTCTCAGGTTTGCTATTGCTTGGCAGTTCTAGAATACATAAACAGGGCAAGCCAGGACTGCAACATCCACCTCACTCAGCGAGGTACATACTGTAGTGTCAGCGGGTGATTCGTAGTTTTGGGAACACTGTAGCCAGACTCAGGATACCTTGTCTCAGGATAAAGACCTTCTGAGAAATTACGTTTTGCAAATGGGCTATGAAGAAGAGTTGGGTGCCGTATCTGACATTGATTGTCATATTTTTATTACGGCCACCATCACTTTCTTCATTTGTTATAGTAATCGTTCTTTTCCCACCAAGCCCAGGAAAGCAGGTGGGGTGCTTATGGCGCCCTACTCCAGCATGCTTTCTCTTTGTTTCCCCGAGCTTGGGAACATGCAGTAGGCTGTACTGTTTCCTCTAAATCTCGTGCTGCATGCCTGCTGTGGACATTTTGACTGTTCTCCTAATGATTTTTCAACTACTTCCCTGGAAAAAAAAGTTTATTTCTGAAATCATCTGTTGGTGATTAGGGTGCATAGTTACTTGTCTTCTATTACAGAGCCTAGCTCAGGACTTAACTGGCAGTGGGGTCCCAATCATGTTCTGGACACAGACAGTTTATGATCTGGAAATTCTCGGTCAGTATATTCGAAGGTTGTTGATTTCACGGTGACAACTGAAATTTGTAAAGTGATGTAGGTATAAAAAGCAACTTGTGGATATTGGTAATTTATCAAATGGAATTTCCTAGAGGTCCTCTTTATGTACTAGGTATTCAGGATTTAAACCTTATGAGGTTATGGCTCTATTTTTATTGAAATCATAAGGAGTAAATGAAATAACATTTACTTTCTATGATGGCCATAATTTCCAGCAGCTCCCCTCTGATTTCTCAGGTGTAAGCAGTTACGTTGGCATCAACATGTTTTAAGGGGCAGAGATGTCCCTCAAATGCAGGCCTTTCTCTCTTTCAGTGAACATGGCCTCTGGTTTCCAATGTCTGTTCTGAGCTCCGGCCCTAACTCACTGGAAAAGTGCGACCTTGCTTCATCGCTTTTGGCTTCAGCGCCCCCATATTTAAAAGGGAATTAATTCTTGTTCCCACCTAGTGAGGTTGTGAGGGTTTTATACGAGCTATGGAGAAGCACCCGGTACAGATTCCTGGTGGACAGGAATCTCCACAAATGCTACCTAGAACAAGAATAACTAGAATAATGATGGTTATGCCTACAGTGTGAAGCTTCCTCATTAAAAATTCTTATAAGATCCTTGAGAAAAATGTCGTCTTCACAGAAACACGGTAGATCCAGGAGGCTGGGTTTGTGTCAGCTTCTACTGGTGTGCTAGTGTTACACACATGCATCTTCATAAATCAGTTATATGTCTCTGAATTGAATTAATGGAATAATTTGTTCAATACTGAATATTTATTAAGCACATATTATGTACCAGGCTTGAATCTAAGTGCTGGAAGACTTCATTCTACAAGCTAATTGAGCTTCAGAATAGTGCCATGGTTTGCACATGCATGCAGTGAGACTCAGAGAGTTACATAAGGTGCCTACGTCACCTGGCTTGTAAGTGACAGAGTCAGGACACTAATTAGTGCCTAGGCCGCCAAACCTAGAGCTGGTCCTATTACTGCTCATAGCAAGAATGTTCCTTGATTCTAGAGTCTGCTTTCTTTCTTTGGCAAAAGAATAGATGGTTTTTGGAACATCATATATATTGTGCAAGCCAGAAGTCCTACATGACTCTAATTATAACCTATCCAGAGAAGTCTAAGCATTAAAACACCATTTATAAGTAAACAGGAAACATATTAGGTGAGAGATGATATAAGAAAATTTCTTATTTCTACATAGATTTCTTCTTTGGAATATCAAGATTTACTTCACAGCCACTTCTTTGATAGCTGCTTTCACTGTCAGATATCATATGTGCATAGAAATTGTGTTTATACAGCACAGGTATCTAACGTCGGCTCAGCCACTGGCTATCGCAGGGCTGGTCTCTAATGTGTAATAATATAAAACTGGATTAAGTGTTTTACAGTATAAAATTAGTAGACTTCATTATTAGCAGATCTTTTCTCATAAAGTTACCATTTACAGACAATATTTGAGAAAGCACTTAATTGGAATTAGTTTTTCTTTTCTTTGGTAAGTAATTTCTAAATCCTAGACATTTCCTGTGTCTGTTAGGGTAAAGTTTCAACTTGGGGAAAAACACTTAGTTGTAGTAACAGTGATCTAAGCTCCTTTACAGGTGAATGAAATGATGCCATTGTAGGGCAGAGAAATGAAAGGAGTGAAAATATTTCTAAAATTCAGGATGCTGAAGTAATGATACTAGAAAACCAATGCTCCTGCATTTAGGACAGGCGCTACTTCTGCTCAGAGACAACATCAGAGAAGCACCATGTATTGTTACTGTAGTTGAAGATTTTATAGGAAATAGAGAAGCTTAAATCTTTTCCTCTGATGTATATTTCTTTTTTTTCTTTTTTGTTGTACTGAGGATTGAACTCAGGACCCTGTGCTTGCCAGGCAAGTGCTTATTCTACTGAGCTATCTCCCTGGCCTCATCTATTTCTGTTTATTTCAAAGAACAGCTAAGAAAATAGGGGCATTGTTTCTCACAAACATCTTCTGTCCTGTCCAATGGCCTCCAGTTTGGGGACTTGGTCGTGAGGCTACGCAGACTTGCTACCCTGGTCCATATGGACTGAGCAGATTGTGATGGGTGTCAGCTTATGCCAGGAGTGAGGTGGATGGAGGAGACAGCTACGCTTGATGAGCAGGCCTGGAATCATCACTCAGGCCATCGCCAGAGCAAGCCTTGTGGGAATCCCCTTAGAACTCAAGTATCCACCTAAAACTTAATTGCACTCGTTGCTGGAACTCACAGCAAGGAGGTCGTGTGGATGCCTTCCCTTTGAGGTCCGCAGGGCTCCCTGCTGTGCTGCAGATGTGCACGAGGAGTTAACCGAGTCGGGAAGATCCGAAGCTTTCGGGTCAGACAGTGAGAGCCAATCCCAAGGAGTCAGGGAGTGGGGTGACTAGCAGTTCCACAGTGTGGGGAGACCCAGTCAAGTTTCCCAGAGGTATGCTCTAACACCCAGACGTTTCCAAATACGCCCTCCCTTGGGAGGTAGACACTATTGTCATCTGCAGTCATATCAAGGATTATTCCAGGTTAAAGTGTTGGTTTCCCTCGAGAGCCTTCTTTTGGTAATATTCTTGCTCTGTCTCCTTAAGTTTTCTTTCTAACTTCACAGGATTATAAAATCAGTGCTTAAAAACTTCACCTTGAATCCTAGGCATCAAGACTGAAGTTCTGGGGTGTAAGCAACATTTGGGGGACTTTTAGCTGCCGCTTCTCCCTATGGGGACTGTGTGTGGGGTCGTATGGCCAGGAAGGGATTTCCTGGCCAACTGATTTTTCTGAACTCTTTCTGTACATGTCAATTACCTGTTTGCTCAGTGAGTTTGAGCTGTTTCTAAGTGGCAGCTGAGCTTCAGCTTCAGTGGCCTTCGACACTTTTCACTTGGCCACTCTTGCTGTATGTATGATGTCACCCGCCTTTGTGGGTGCATCTCTCTTATGACTGGGCTACCAAACCCTTTGTGCATACCCCTTGCAGGAGGTTTTAAACACTGCTCTGACTAACCATGCACAGAGATATGCTGCATGGAATAAAATATAACCTGTAAAGGTTATATACTTAAACATAAGCATCAGCGACTTGGAAGGGTGTGTTTTGCAAACTAAGTATTGCTTAAATGCTAGGAGGTTTGGGAAGAATAAATTGAATTCCTCTTCTTTTCCAGGAAGATGGGGAAAATATTGCTCTTGCGGAAATGCACTGGGGCAATTAATACCTTAGTTATCTGGAAAAGTAAAATTCCTCACACACACATAAACTCCAGTCTTTTTTACACTTGCTGTGTCTGATGTTTACACGTTGATTCAGTTAAATAACCCAGTGAATCCAGTATCGAAATTATTGTGAAGTTGTAAAGAAGGAAAGAAAGAAGAAAGGAAATCTTTTCTCTCTGCCAATCCCCCAAGCCCCCCTCTCCAGCTTCCAAAGTCCTAAATTTGCTTTCCATTAAGACAGTGGTTAGACGGCAGCTGCTAAAGCTCTTAAGAGACTACACGATATGGTAATAAACATCATTTCAGAAATAGGCTTTTTGTTCACTTTACTAGGAAGCACAGTAAAAAGGCCTGCATGCTTACTACACTTTTTGCTCCAGACTGGGATTTTAACAAGTGGGGCTCACGACAAGGGGTTCACTCCCTCTCGTACCTAACAAATGGCCATGTTTGTTTTTTCTTTTAATTCCAGCCACGCCTGACTATGTAGTGCATCATAAAATGTTCTTTGAAGTTCATGTGTCATCCGTTTAATACGGATGCCACAGGCCCACGTGTGCTGCCCATTTTCCAGTTGTGCTTGGTGCCCTCGTTTCTCTGGGTAGGGTTCCAACCTAACAATACCTTTCCCTTGTGGGGTAGAAATCCATGCACCATGCTGGTCTCACCAGATGGAGGCTGACATTTTATGGCTGCTAGCTTTCTGTTTGTGTTGGAAAGCCAGTTTATAGGCAAGGAGAAGGGTGATGATTTTAATACAAACAAATGTTTTGAAAAGTCATCCTGGGTGTCTCCTGCTTCAGGCTCAGCCGGTTGAGTGTAGCAATTGATGTGGCTTCTCTTTCTCTTCAGGACCAGGCAGTCTTGAGGCAAGTAGGGAGAGACACAGAATGATTGTTTATGGATGGATGTGCGCAAAGGAGGGAAGGGAAATTGAAAGTTAAGGGCATCACATTGTAGTTTTCAGGACTTACCTTGAAATCTTCATAAGCAACCAGGCATTTTCTGTACATTAAGGTTGAATCTAGACATCTTAAAAGTCACAGTTAAAATATGTGAGAAAATATACAACACTAGCTGTCTGGTGTAAGTATGCAACTTTATAATATACAAGGCATTTTTTATTCATTTATTTAATCAATCTTTACAACATTATTCTCAAATTGGGACTATTATTCCTGTTTGCTTTCTTTCTTTCTTTCTTTCTTTCTTTCTTTCTTTCTTTCTTTCTCTCTCTCTCTCTCT
>NDGN011446407.1:0-18440 GCA_002564285.1 Tympanoctomys barrerae
TAATATCCTGGAGCTCTTCCAGAAGCCCCCATGGCTTCTCTGGGGTTCTCTACTGGTCTCTGCCTCTTACATCTGGAGCTCCTCGGGGATGGCTGCCCTCTGCTGACCAACAAAAGTAAGGAGCTGCTCATGCAGAACAGCGGAGAAGCACACGCGTGCAGTCTGTGCTTTTTCTGACCTGCATGGGGACTCTCCCAGGAAATGGCGGACAGGGCCCGTGTTGCAGTTTACATCTGGATATTGGATGGACAAGAGCCTCCTGTGCCCAGAGGTGGGGCTTGTGGAAGGAAAGGATCATGCGGCACTAGCACTAGCTGGGCGCGAGGAGGTAGGAACTGGCTGGAGGAGGCCGTTCACTGGCCTAGAATGCTGTGCCTCCCTCCCTGGCTCTGCCTCTCATGCTCTGCTCTACAAATGCCATGAGGCGCTCAGCTTGCCTCCCCTAGACGCTCCCACCAGGCCTTCGAGCTGTGGCCCGAAGCCTAGCCATAGTAAAGCTCTCCTCATTTATTAATCTGTTGGCATCAGATACTGAGTCTCAGTGACTAGGACAGGGATGCGGACCATCGGGTTAGGGTCAGCTGGGACAGGTCAAAGGGTCAAGCCTGCTGTACCTCAGGCAGTTTCTCCTGGAATGGTGAGAGTGAAAGGGGCACTGTTGTCCTTCCAGGCCCTGGACGCTCAGAGGTCACTTAGGGGATGGGAGACCCTGGGGTCAGTGTCTTGGATCACTGCTGGTGACAGGAAGTGTGGGAGGGTGTAAGAAGTGACAATTGGTTTCTGGACCACTTCTGGCTGTCAGAGAGAGAGAGGGACATTTTTGGAGTCCAGGGCTAGGGCTTGGATTTGCAATGTCCTCCCAGATGCCTGTCCTAAAGGCCTGTTTTCCAGCCAATGGGCTTCTAAGAAGTTAATGGCTTAGGACTCTCACTTCACCGTGAATCATGTGATGTGACCTGGAGATTTTACTCTTTGCCTGTGCCTTTCCCTGACTTTTCCCCCTATCTGCTTCCTATTGGCCATGAGGAGAGCAGCATCCCCTACCCCCTCCCACCTCTGCATTGTCTCTGCCTCACCCAGGATCTAAGTGGAGTCTGTGAGTCATGGACAGACAGAAGGATGGCACCGTGGGCCAGAGCATACCCTTCCTCCTCACCCTGTACCTGGCAGGCATTTGGTTGGTGACAAGGCACTAACATGGGAGGTATTCACAGCTTGAATGCTTAGCCTGATGACTAACATGATGATGGGGTGATGTGCATGCAAGGTGCTGAGCTGTCAGAAGACCATGATGAACCCCTGTAGGAGAGACCAAGAAAGAGCTGCCTCAAGGCCTGGGCTAAGCCTGACCTTCCTTTCCAGAGAGGCCCCTCCAGTCACACTAGATTCTTACACTAATGCTGGCAAGGGCACACACTATAATGGAATTCCTGGCTCTATGTGCGTGTTCACGAGTGGGTGGGGGCATGAGAGAGGCTTCAGGACCTAATGGAAAGCATTTAGGGCTTGGACCAAGCCAGGCCTGGATTAATAACCTCGGTCAGCTGCCCACTAGCTCTGTGACCTAACTTTGCCTAAAGTTGCCTAACTTTCATGAGTTTTCCTTCTTTCCGATCCATCAAATGAGGAAAATGAAACTCTACAGAGTGGGTGTAGGAGCAGATATCAATTAGAGGAGGTGAGCATGTGTTCAATGAATATAAAAGATAGGACCGCCATTGTTACTGCTGCCACAGCTGCCTTGATCCTGCTGTCTGCATGTTTATCGCCACTGGTGGTAGATCTGGGGCCCAACACACCCCACAGCCTCAGGCCTCAGGATTCCTCATAAGAAAACTTCATGACTTGCATCTCTGCTGTAACTGAAACCAGGCATCAGAAATACATTGACTCCTTTGCCACATGTCCAGGCACCTTGTAAACACACCCAAGTAAGTTCTGGAATAATCTAACTGTAAGAGGAATTATGGGAATCTTCCCCTGCATAACTTTAAATGGAGAGGAAATCTTAATTACAGGAACTGCATTTCTGTCTCAGTCCATGAGAGAGATGCTTGTTTCAAACTTTAAAAAAAGAGCTTTGTAAGAGGCTCAGTGCTTTGCATAAAGCACCTTTCAAACAGAACACCCAGCAAAATCCATCTTGAAAATCTTTCAAAATTCAGTGTAGATTTAAGAACTACTTTCTCTGACCACCCTAACCACTGTACCAATCCCTTCCTGTTTGTCATCACTAACAAAGCATGAATAAAAAACCAGGTGGTGACAGATAAAGCTGTCTGCAGCCAGAGAAGGAGACTGGAGAGATGGGGAACATACGATGGAATGCTGGGTTAAATCCAGCAAGATGAGAATTGATGAAGTGCAAATTCTTATTTTCAGTAAACTACAAAGTCCCGTAGGACCAGGAGGCTGAAGGTTTGAATCGGCCACCATTTGGTAAAATAATGGAGAAGGCCTAGCTTTTAAGAATCATAAAGAGAGAAGAACATTTGATTTATAGAAGCAACAGAGTCCCCTACTGTGAGCTGACTAGAGGACATCAGGAGCAGGCCATGAAGGAAGTCAGGGAGAGGACTTCAAACAAACCTAGGAATGACTGCAAGAAAATAGCTAGGATGCCCAAGGTCTACAGACTTTTATAAAGAACTTTTAGAACTGTTTAGCCTCAAGCTGGCTTATTCAGGACTGGACTCGGTCCCCTGAATGTGGCAACAGGTGACACCTCAAACAGCAGACTCAGTACAATGAGACACAGACCTGTCCACTGGAAGTGTAAGCAGCTAGCTGCCTCCCTTTCCTGGAGAACACAGGGAAAATACTGTGCCCCTGAACGGGGGACACACACACCCTAAAGCAAACGCATGAAGGGGCTGGGAAGTAACCTGGCGAGCCCTGCCAGAGCTCGCTGAGAGCTGCAAGATTTCATCACACACTTTTCTATTAGATAAACCACAAAACGGTGGGACTCAGCGATCCTATTGTTCTACTGAGGCAGATGTGAAGGTCAAGGATTAGAAGTGGTGCTCTGTGAAAGGTATGAAACTACACAGCACCGGAGGGAAAGCTCATGTTTATAGGGCTCTCAGGGACTGCTGGCTGCGGACTGCTGTCACATAATATATAAATGTGTCATTGTACTCGGTGAGGTGACCGTGTTCTGCCATTCTAGAAAGGATTCAGGAAGGTTATAAGGGACCCTAAAACAAATCTAAGCATGCTGTACTGCAAGCTAAAGGAGAGCAGACAGAAATACAGGGAAGGGGAACAAACACAGCCAGGGAGTAAGGAAGGAAAGCTGTCCTTCCAGACAGAGGCAGAACGATTCCTTTCCATTAGACTCTGGGAGTGCGTGGCTTGATGCAGGTGGGTTAGAAAAAAGTCATGAACTTGCTGCCTCGTTACTAGGACACTTCTGGGGCCCCTGAGGCTACAACACTCTGGGAATCCAAACCTCCATGTAGCAAGCCAGGACCGCCGCTAGATGGGCCCTGGGACCACCTGGAAAGGCATGGAGCACCCCCGTTGTCCTCAGCTGAGACTCTGCTCAGCCGCCCCACCCCCACCCCCCAAAACCTCATGACTACAACAGCAAAGGAAACCCCATGGCCTTCCTCCAGCCTATTCCCACCCAATTCCTGACCTACTGCAATGTTGGGGGATGATACAAGGTTTGTGGTCATTTTGACACTGCAGTTTCTGGTGGCTGCCTTGTCCCTGAATTTAGGAAAGGGGAAAGCATTTCTTTGGAGTTGGAGTAACAGAAGCAACATCATGGCAGGGTGGCCTTGGATGAGTGCCTCAGACATGAGCAGGAGACAGAGGGTGAGTCTGTGACAGGTGCAGCCAGGGAAACACGAGGGGAGAGGTGATGGACAGAACCTACCTGTGGAAGGTGTGCTGGAAAGCGTGTGGCCCACAGGGGCTCCTTACATGCAAATGATCTCAGAGAAGGAGAACTGGAGAGGCCAGCTACACCACAAGGGCTCCTGTGTCACCGCATGGCTGGGGTGCACCCTGACAGAAGGGCATCCATGGGGCACTCCCATCACCCAGAACTCCTCCTGGGAGAGTGTCCCCTGCCTGGGGCTTCTCCTCACTCTCACTCAGCAGCTCTCCCGGATGACATACTCAGAGCTAATCTAGAACTATGTGAGGGAAGAGTATAACCATTAAGTTAGTTAGGAAGTGAAGGGAAGGCAAAAAACAGGCAGGGACATGTCTATGACATGCTCCAGTGGGCACAAAATTGAGGGACGGGGAGTCCGCAGGTTCTGACACAAGCCAACAGGGGGATGGCGCAGCCACGCTTTCCAGACTGCTGGAAGATGACCTCATACTTCCTCCAGGATTAAAACAGTTTTGTTGAAGCACAGGTCTCCCTAGCGATCTATACCACTCAAAGTTAGCTTCAAAGACCTGAAGTGAGCACTGAGGGACTGCAGAGCGAGGGAGCAGAGAGGGTGGGGAGAGGAGGACATGACAGGGAAGGCTGGCCATGGCCGGCTGACACCTGCATGGAAGGAGCCTCTCCCTGTGGCGAATGTGCTCAAAGGGAAGAGGGTATGAGGTGGCTCCTTTAAAACAATGGAATAAGCATAAATAATTAAGCAGAATCACTTACACTAACTGATTGCTTCTTTGTAGCAGACTGAAAAGAAAGTAATTAGAATAGCTACGGATAAACTCATTAGTATTTCAAATTAAAAATACAAACCCAAGGTTAAAGTAACTAATGTGAGTTTTTCAGGGTGTGCCTAAGAGCACAAATGGAGTTCCTGGTATTGCCTTTCCTGGTACCCACTTCTCCACTGTCCTGAAGTCCACCCATTGATGGTTGAAGCAGACGGCCTGGGGATTCCCAACATTGAAGCCTTCTAGAGGACAACGGGCCTTCCAAAGACTGAGTTATATACCAAGAACTCTTTCCTGAGTGAAACTGAAAGAGTTCAGGTGTGTCCCCACAGCCTTTGATGTCCCCTTCCAACCTGATAGATAGATCCCTTTACCCAAAACATACAGATAACACAAGGTTAAATTGCATTATTCACTAATGCGAAGAATGAGTTGAGGCTGAATAAAGAAACTTAAATCCTACTCTAAACCCCATATGATTAAATAAATGACACGAACTGGCAGTTCAGACTTGAACGCATCCCCTGAGGAGGCCGACTCTTGGAAGTGAGGGGGCTCCATCACAGCACATCATACTCCGCAGTGGTGAGGATGCCTCCCTTCACATGGTCTCTGCGGAGAGGCACCTCTGCCCTGTGTTCTGCTCAAGCAGGATGTGCTTTACTTGCGTCAAATCTTCCTGTACCAGAAAGACTGATTCCTTGTCTGAGACAAAGAGGCAAAAATAAACCCATAAAGCTGAGGAGCAAGTTTAAAATGTCTAGTGCTGTCCTTTCCTGCATAGGGAAGAGCCTGCAAGAATGCCACTCCCCTATTTACAAGTAGGTGGGCTTTGCAGAAGTGACGTTCAGAGCTCAGAAATGGCCCTCAAAATTGTTTTCTCCTACATGAAGCTGAAAGGCAAGCTGGTGGTCTCTGGCTGTATCTCTTTAGACAATAATACAACGGAGCTGTTTTGTTCAGGCATACATTTCAAGACGACTTTGCTTTTATTGCAAAAGGTCCTCCAGAGACCACCTTCTTGGCCTCCCAGCACCAGCTCAGGAGAGTGAGCTCACTGGGAAGGCGATGCCCTCAGTCATGGTGAGAACCTATTAGCCCTTCCCAGGTGGGGACAGGGGCTTCTCCACAGGGCAGCCATCCTAGAAGAGGGTCACACTGGCCCAGTATGCACAAGCCCACTGTATCCAAGACCTGCCTTAGGACAGCACCCCCACTTTATAGATGAGAAAAGACATGGTGAGGTCCCCAGAGTTACATGGCGGAGGCAAAGTGTGAGCCCTGGCAGCCTGGAGCGCAAGGCTGTGTTTTAATCACAATGCCACACAGCCTACCCCAGGATACATATTTTATGCTCGAATAAGCCTTCTCAAAGGACAAACATGATAAATGAGTTTCCTACCTTCACACTGGACTCTGATACATAAAAGGGACACTAGAATGTGCCAAAGTTCTACAAAATATAAATGCCTTTTGGAAAGTGGGTTAGGACTCTGATGCGATAATATAGTATAGCTGGTAAACCAGAGCTACTGCCTTGGCCCTCCACTGGCTCAGCACAGCCGGCATCACAGCTCTCCATGGTCCTAGTGATCGCAAGTCACTCCCCACAAACTATTAGGAGATCTTTAGAATTATTTAACCAACAGTTATTCCTGTCTTCTCACCCTGCTTTAAAATAACACCTGAGCCAGAGACATAGCTAAGTGATAAAGCATAAGGGTTTATCACTCATGTATAAGGCCCGGGCTCTGTCCCCAGCACCACAGAATAGTAACTACAAGAGAAATAATGCCTCTACCCCATCACTGTCTGCCTGAGAAAATGAGTGACCAGTTCAAATAGTCAAGAAGAATGTGAAGAGATAATGTTCTACAAGCTCAACAGTATTCTCTCTCTCTCTCTCTCTCTCTCTCTCTCTCTCTCTCTCTCTCATATTTATGCACCTTGGTGCAGTATGGGGTCCTTTGTGCACTCCCACGGGAGGAAGGGACATGCCAGACAGGAGCAATCATGACACATCACGTGACCAGACCAGGCTTGTCCAGCACCTCTCTTGGGTCAGCTGCTTTATAGCCAGACAGATCTGGACCAGCATCCAATCCCTAATCTGTAATCAATCCCATCTCCCAGGAGCAGAGGTGCTGGATGGGGAGCTTCAGGGTACCTGGCTCAGGCACTTGGCCCACCAAGGAACTTGAGGTTCACATTTCCAAAGGGGAAAGGAGAGGGGTTTCAGGATACAGAGAAAAACAGGCAAGCATGGATTTGGACTCTTACTTGTAGTTTTTCTCCCAGAATTTCACTGGCCTGGCGTAGGATGTGATGAAGATGACGCTTCCGAGGAAGGGGCTCAGTGGGGTAGAGAAGACCGCTGTGGCGACCGTCTGGAAGAACAGCATGGCAGAGTCTGGGACGGGGGTCAAGGCAAAAGAACTGTCACGGCTGTTCCTTCAAACATTTCAGCATTCTAATGGTTATCATTAAAGCCACTTTTCTCCCCACAGAGAAAAGCATAGTCTCCCTGTGTACAGATTTGGAACTATAAAACATTCAGTAGCATTCTGCTAGGCCTCGTCTTGTTATCCTGTAAAGCAGTGGCTTCTCATAAAACCCCTGCAGTCTCGGGCTCAGAAACATTGAAGATTTAGCATCTAAGGACTAAAAAGAACCATTTTCTTTAATTAAGTTGTCATCCCTGAAAAATAAAAAAACACACTGTAATACATTCCCTGAAAGATTAAGTCACTGTATAAACAAGTAAAACTAAATGACACTTTTAGAAAATAAATAATAACATTGCCTGGGAATGAAGCCTGCATCTCAGGTAACCTTCTCCTATTATTTGAAGCGTAGTGTGTGTGTGTGTGTGTGTGTGTGTGTGTGTGAGCATGCATGTGTGTATGTGTTTACACACATGCATATGTGCACACACGCACATTTTTGTGTTATGTCAACATTGAACACCACAAGCTCAGAGCAAACCTGGACTGTGAGCAGCAGGCATGTGCAGGGGAAGGCCCAGAGTCATGTGGTTCGCATCCCTCTTTTGTGCCAGGCCTCAGTTTCTCCTTTCCTGACATATCTCAGTTTCACATACCCTGGCACATGAGAACCCTGTTTATATTGCTCAGTAGCAAGCTGGGAGGCTGGGCCCAGGGTCTCTGGAAGTGAGGCAAGGGCCAGAGCAGCAGCTCTCCACATGACCAGCCAGGCACTGTGCCTGGGGTTCAAGAGTGGGTGAATGTGGGCTGGAAGAGCTGGGCCCAGGGCCCAGTCAGTAGAGGCTGGCCCTGACATATGCATGTCCCTACGTGCTCCATGGAGGGGCTGGGTCCCTTACTGTAGACCTCTCTTGACTCTTGTAGGGCTAACCCCCTCCTAATAGGTGGTAGCTATCCCTCTCAATGGTGCATGAGTGGGTCTCCCTGCTTAGCCAGAGCTCAGTAGTTCTAGCAGGTAGAAAAAGCCTGCACCTGGTATGGGGAGCCTCTGCGGCTCACTGTCATGTGGAACATGGCGACACCAGGGCTTCCATGGGCTCTGGCTTAAAGTACCGTCATAGGCATGGCTTCAAGTACTGTGATTGGGGGGGTTGAGGCAGAAGCTTCAAAGAACCCCAACTACACAGAAAATGTAGAAGTGGGGTGAACCTTGTACTGTCACAGACACGTTCCTATCCCTCTTGGCAGAATGAAGATCAGAATTTTGCTTCACAGTAACTGTCTCTGTGTTTCTTCCTTCCTTGCTTCCTTGCTTGCTTGCTTCCTTCCTTCCTTGCTTGCTACCTTCCTTCCTTCTTCCTGTCTCCTGCCTTCCTTTCTCTCCTCCTCCCCACCCCAAGCATCTTCAGGAGCGAAATGACAGAAGGGCCTTGAATGTGCCATTCTGGCATTGGATTGTCTGGTGTCAAATAGTTCTCTATGATACTGCAATTTAAACACACTTTTTCTTATTTTGACCTAGGTCCAAATGGAAAACTACTGACTGGGATATTACTGACTGCTGAAGCGCTTACGTTTTGGACAGAACTACTTAAGACATTTTCGGTTTTCAGCCAGGAGGAAAGGTATTCATCTGATGACATCTGCTGTCTCTTGTCCTGAGGAACAGGAGACAGCATAGAGACCAAGAAGATGGCATGGAGCTGAAGTACTGAAGAAACCTGAGAAGCTAGAGTCTGCTCACATGCCTTCCTTTCCTTGGGGAGGGGCTAGAGAGGAGGGGAGGAAAGCCTCCTGTGGAGCCAGAGGTGCCTGGAGTGGCACTGGGCACAGATGGGACCAGAAGGGTACCCCTGCTCTTCCTTTTCATCCTAAAATTTTCCCAAAGATTATATTATACACTTGTTTTTGGTATTTGGAATTAAACTCAAGACCTATATTGCTGGCTCTATATTGTACACTTTTTAAATATCTAAAATAATTATCCAGAAGTTAAGAAGGAAAGTAGTAGTAGTCTATACAGACTACTACTGTAGGTGGTGAAGGTCCCTCACTGGTGAACACTGATGAAGACATGCTGCAGGTTCAGGGAGGACAGGAGGGACTGTGACAACACAGCATGGCAGCGCTAGAGGGGGCTCCTCAGAGCAGGGGCACAGGAAGCCCTCTCTAGATTTCTCCAAGAGAAGGGGCCAAGAGGTTAGCCTTCCATGCAAGTGGAGACTCCTTTAAAAGCAGATGTAAAATGAAAACATCAACACCAATAGTTTAAAAAATCATTAGAAGCTCAAAAGGCTGTGGCAAGTAAAACACAGGCTTCCCACCATGTGCAGTTAGCGGGGATAAAATGGTGAGCTCTGCCTAATTATTGGAAGACAATGGTCTTGCATGGTCTCTACACATATTAAAAGGGTGAGCATTCTCATTTTTCCCTGGAGTTTATAAGCTCAGAAGTCAACAGAGGCACCTTGGGAGGAAACATGCCAGTACTGGAAAAAGCAATTTACCTACCCATGCCCCGCTGGTCTGAGAGCTAATTCAATTCCGAAGTGGAGCAAATTAGTCCATTCTTAAGGCTGGAATGGAATCTGCAGTTTCTTAATAGAGTGATAAAATAATTAACGTTTCTGAATTAGTTGGAAACCAGGGCTGACATTTAGGAACCTGATAGTTTTTCTTGTCTGCATATAAACCCAGTTCTGCAAATACTTATCTCATTATATTCTGAGCAGAATGATGGTGAACTCCAACTAGCAAACATATCCCTTTGTAACCAAGCAAGGATAGGGAAGTGTCTACAGGTGAGGGGGCAGAAAAGGCCCAGAAAGACCAAGGCAAAGCCAGGGGTCCCGTGTGTGTGCACACAAGTGTGTGTTGTGGGGGAGGGAGAGGACGCGAATGCCCCTGTGTTAGCAGGATGGAAGAAGACGACATCACTAACAAGGCCGGCTTTTGGAAGGAAGCATGAGGAGTAGTGGAATATTCTAGAATAAAACCAACAAACGACCAATAAAAATCTACATCTCTAATGTTTTAATTTTGTGGGAGAATGCACCTACACATTAGGAATTGCCTTCAATTAACTGCACACAGTGTGCAAGCCAATAGGAATGCTCCTTTTGTCCTTACCAAAGCTCGCAAGTAGAGAGCGCATGAGCTTGTAGGGGAAACTCACTCCTAGACAGAGCAGACAGCAGAAAGTTCCAGGGCCCACAAGAACCTCAGCTTAGTTGTGGGGATGCTATAGCTCCAGGAAGCTCAATCAGTTACGATATTATTGGGACTCAGAGCTCCACCTCCCCTATCTTTGTTTAAAGATGCTTGTTTAGGGAAGCATCTGAAATGAAAGGGAAAAGGCTGTGTAAGAGCTTACGCTCTTGCAAGTATTTTTTTCCCTTTAGTTTGCTCTGCCAAATAACCTTGAAACACTTCAAAATTACCAATGCAGGTCTAAGAATAGAAACACAGAACAATGTGAGGCCAGCTCTTGATTTGCTTTAAAAAAAATTAAACAAATGATACTGGAAAAGAGCATTTTTTACAATGCTAGAATATATTGTGACTCTACGATTCTTCCAAGTTTGTTTCCATCCCTGAATGCCAAGTTCAGTCCCTGAGATCCCTCATGAATTGCCTTAATGAGCTTTAGTTAAACTGAATGTGAAAGCAGCGCCGCTCAGTCGTCACAAGCAGCTAGTAATGCTCCTGAGTGCATGGAGCAGCCAGTAGCACCCAGAATGGGAGGCCAGAGCTGAGAAGGTCTGTCACACCCAGAACCAGGCAGGCTGCTGAAGGTGCAGATCCCAGGATCCGCCCGCCCGTGGAATCTGATGGGAAATGTGGCCTGGGCTCAGGAAGCCAGCATCCAGCAAGCTCCTCTGGGTGTTCTGACGCAAGCAGAATGCGAGCTACAATTGGGAAACGTGGGCCTACAAGCATGAGCGCAGCGGCATAAGAAACACATAAGGGCACATTGTAAGACACAGTCAAGAAGTTTTCCACTAATCTCTCTCTTCAATAATAACTTTAGTCATTATATTATACATTTTAATCTATCTCTCCACTGGAGTGCACATGCGAACCTAAATTCAGCTATGTCAAAGTGGTATAAGACGTGTTATCTGCAGTTTATTTTAAAGTGAATTAAAATGAATTCTTCTCATGGAAACACACAAAAGATAAACATGGAAACCAAGCCTTCTTGTAATAGCAACCACAAAATAAAGTTATAATTTCTGTTTTCAGTCCTCACAAACATTTGAGTAATTCTGCTTGCATATAACTCTAATTTTCCAATATTAATGAAGAACATATGATAGCCATAATGTACCTATCACAATAAATACAATAATATATTGAATGCATCAACCGTATTCACAGTAATAATAATGACAAATCTAATTGTACTATTTTGTACAAGTCAACCCAATTATTTAAGTGGATACTTTCCATTTGAAAGACAAGCTTTCTTTGGTTCTGTTTTTTTGTTTTTTGTTTTTTTTTCAGGCATGGTCTCACCATGTAGTTCAGGCTGGCCTTGAACTCACAGTGATCTTCCTTTCTTAGCTTCCAAGCAAGATCATCTTTTTTAGTGAAAATCTGAACATGGGAAATGAAAGAATCACAAAAAAACTAAAATAATTCCCAAATAAGCCCTCAAAAGCAGGAAGAGTCCAAAATTATAAAACACCTTTTAAGGCTAAATGGTCTACAGGGGATCCAAAGTACTTCCCTGTGTCTCCATTAAGACAGAATCACAGATATTTTTAAACCTATTCATTGCATGGGTTCACTGAAGAACTCAGATCCATAAAACAGGAATCTGAGCTCGGGGTGAAAGCAGAGGAAGAAAGGATATGAGGGATCGCAAAGAGCTGCGCAAACACGTGGAATGACGAACCCCAAGCCATCTGCCATGGCGCCACGTAGGCCAGGACAAACTGTAGCTTGTGAAGCAGGTCCCCGAGCTAAAAGCAAAAGAGAAGAGATTCATCAGAGACCAACAATCCCTGTAACTGTGTCAAGGTCATTTAAAGGACACTGTGTGTCACAGTCAGGGAGGGGCAGCGCAACTACTGTTTTCCTTATCTTACCTTCCTTTGTCCTGAGGACAATGCAGGTGTTCATGATTTTCCATCACAGCAAGAAGTTGATCAAAAGAAATAGCCCCTGACTAATGTCAACCCAAAGATTACAGTTATCATTTCCACTGGGGACATGTCATGTCTTTGCCTCTCTTAGAAGGTAGTCACAACTTTGTCATTCCTTCATATGAGATCTTTCACAGGCAGAGTCATGTAAAAACTTACCGCCCTCAACATTGCTGTGCATTCATCTCATCTAGCCAGCTGCTCTTGCCAGAGAAAATAGCTCCATGCCTTTGCATTATGAATTGTATGAAGTGCTTCAGAAAGTTGAGAGTGTATAAAGAAGCTGTTGATTGACCAGGTAAAGCAGCACAAGGATGGAGAGTGCTGGAGAAAGGCATTAAGTGGAGAGGAGGCTTCACACAGGTGAAGGATGAGCACGTGATAGTGACAGGCCCAGTGGGTCTGGCTGCAGATTCAGACTATGAATTTGTGAGGAAGAATGGGGAAGGGAGTGCCTGGCTGTGGACTGCTGCTCTGTGCTAATGATGGATGCATCTCAGATGTACCTCTCTGCTGCTGCCACTGATAGGTACAGTAAGTCAGTGTCCTACCAGGGAATTCCAAAAACACTCTCTCCTTATCCACAGTGAAGCTTCAGGTGGCACTCAGCTTATTCCTAGATGGGCTAGCATTCAAGCGAGTAAAATACATTCCTCGTCAAGGCCATGAGTAGGGAGGGAAATTAAAAATAGAATTTTAAATTAGTTTCTATAGGTACCATACAGAATATCAGAAGGCTGTCACGTAGAGGACATGGCTGGGAAGTAAGGCCAAGGAAAGGGTCAAAGAAGCAGGGTAACATAGCAAGGGAGAAGCCAACATTGTGATCCTGAAGTCAAGGATAAAATGAAACTGACTTGTTTCATGGAAACACCGTGGTGCAAAATGAGGTAAATTAAAGTAAATCTTCCTCACTTTTCCTGTCTTACTTGTCTATGACTGTGATTCTGAAGAAAAGTTTTAAAATAGAATTAAACATGGTGGATATGCTACTGGGGATGAACCGAGGATGACCAATCTCCTAAGGGCATAAGAGACACACAGTCCTTGACAAGTCAAGGGGTCTGAGTATGACAGGACTCTACTAGGGACGATGCTAGCCACAAACAAGGGGTGAGATTTTTGTGGGAACTAAAACTGACTGTGTGCACAGAGAACCAAAGGTAGACACGGAACATGCAGGAAGATGGAGAAAGGGATTCAGAGAAGAAGAGAAAAACATAAGTGGAAGTAGGGGGAGGAAGCTGGACCAGCGCTGTGATGTGAGTTGCATTCTGGGGGGAAGTAGCAGTGCTGGCTTCTTGCTCATGACTTCCCACTGTCTTTGGTCTCACATGAGCCAACCACAGATGGCTCAGCTCAGCAGACCCCAAGGCATCCCAGGAGCCGCTCTGCCAATGGTTCCAGGGTTGGTGAGCCTTCTGGACCTTTTGCATGAGTCTCCACAGCACCTGAGAGGAGGTGGTCCCATGCCTCAGTTCACATGAGTCCTGTCTCCACCTCCCCCTTTGCAGTCAGATGTTGTGCCTGTAGACTATGGAGGGGAGAGCTCTTGGAGGGGAGATTCCCTACTCCCTTCTGGGAGAACATAGGATTTCCCTTAGACGCAGGTGACTTTCCTTCCTAGCACCAACCCAGCCAGAGGAATGATCTGAAATCACACCAAGAAGACCTTCGTGTGTGTGTGTGTGTGTGTGTGTGTGTGCGCGTGCGCTTCCAGACACCACAAGCGCAGAGGCCCTGAGAAGTTGTGGGGACTCCCTTGTCAGTTATAGCTGCCTGTCCTCCATCAGACAAAGTGCCCCTGGATTGGGGAGTCCTTTGCCTTCCTCAGACAATGTGTCTTAAGGACCAGACCCTGCCACTTCATTGTTAAGGTTTCTGGCTTTAGTGATTAACAGTGAGTCTTGTGACTCCTGCCAAGGTGACAATTGCAAGCATGGGCAAGAGTGAATTAGGTGACACATGGTCTTCAGATGCCTGAGGAAGGAGCCTCAGGTTACCAAAGGTAAATCTTTCAGCTTCAGTGTGTGGCTGTGCCCTGGGAGACTTCAAAGCCATCTTGCCTAGAGCCGGTAAGTGGGTCAGGCACATTGCTGCAGTCAGATAGGTAGCCCCAGGGACAGCCTTGTCTGCAAGTTCAAAGCTCTCATAAGTCTAACTCGGCTGCATTCTGATGGAATTAATATATTATAATTTTTTTTGCTTAGCTCAGCAATTTGTATTTATGCATAAGCAAAATCAGTAATCAGGCAATGAAGGATTCCAAACACCTACTCTCACACTCTAATTGCAACCAGGGCCTCAGGGATCTCCAGTTTCTCCCTCATCTTCCTCGGGTTGCTTTTTCTGTAGAATCTTATAAAGAATAAAACATAGACTTTGTCAAAGATTTTCTATTTGAGGCTCAGAGAACAGACTGAGCCATTCCCTAGCACTGCAGAAGGCAGTTGTGTATTTCTGTGACTCCTGCACACTATGGCAATTTCAAGCTCCTTCTTGAAGGCCACCAGGGAAAGGGTGCAGAGCCAAGTGGTCAGTGCCACCCTCGAGCAGTGCTCCTGACCTGGCCTGCATCCCACTGCGGCTTCTGCCCATGCATTTTTGGGTCTATAAAATGGAGATGATTAATTGTCCTTCCAGGGTAGCCTGATGATTAAACAACTTCATCTTTGTTAAAGACTTGGCAAACTGGCAAGCAGCAGTGCCATACAAGCCCTGGACAAGTAAGTGTCAGGACAGGTGTATATCTTGAGCTTGTACTTTGCTCATGATCTGGTAAGTCTGCATGCTCCTTCTCCCCCAAAATATAGCAAGTCCAGGTCCTCTCGTGTTTCAGAGAAGGTAGCCATGTTCAGAGAGACTAAGTGGTTTGCATAGGTCTTGGGGAATTCACTGGCCAGGAGTCACTGATTTGATGTCAGCATTCTTTCTATGACAAAACCTCCTTGAGATCATGGACCTGCAGTGAACGCAGCTGCTCGGGAACAGCATCATGTCCAGGCCTCCTGCTTGAGCACAGAGGCAGGACTTTAAACACAGATGTGATATCACCAGGGACCCGTTCTCCCAGGACACAGTGACAAGAGTACCTGATCAATACAAATAGCTCATTGAAATGATACAATGCCACTGACAGGTCTGGTGATGCCCAAGAGGGCCTCAAGAAATTAAATGGCTGACAGTTCCGAGGAGTCATATATTTATGCTTAACGAGTGCAGAGGCAAAATGCAGGTTAAAAGAAAACTCAACATCATGTTTTCTCTATAGTTTTTGCTTCAAGGGTGAAATCAGGTAAAAAAATAAAGTATTTTCAGTATCAAAAAAGTAATATCTAAGCACAAAAGGAACCTAAATATTGATCACCAATGAGAAGAGTCTATGAGAAGGCTATTTGTGCACCATATTACACCACAGCATAAAAGAATAAAGTAATTAAAATAAGATTTAAGGGAAACAGCCACACCCAGCCAAGGAAAAAGCTACCTTTCTCCTAAGCATGGTCACATATAGGATCATGTTTCACATTCAGTAGTGCATTAAATAGAAATCCCACTTAGATTAACTGTGAATTTGTACCTCCTTAGACAGTTTGAGGTCTCATTTTTATGAAGCTTTACTCCTAATTGTCTACTTTCAACATCTTAAGTCTCAGCTCTATTAAAATGTATAACAAATTCCACAAGTTACTGGAGTATGACTAGAAAAGAAAATCAAATCATTCTGGAAAGAGGAAAAAAGAATCACAGTAGAACAGTTCTGGCTGTTTCCTAAAAAAGGCATCATACTATCATTTCAAATGACCTACTTTGGTATCATCTTTTCAGAGAGCCTTAGATATGCTGTTGCATATCTGTTACAGGCAATAAAGTCAATTTGTGTAAATCCACAAGCCATCTTAGAAGAAGTGAAACCAAATAAAAGGGATCCCAGAGCATTTTCCTTGATAGTACATTCTGTGGCAACAGAGATGCCACCTGCACTCTGGGGACACGACCGGCCATGAGCTGCATGCTCTGACACTTGGGCACTGCCTTAGGAAGCTGGACATGTACTGTGCCATCGATTACAGTTTTATTACTTCCCTATTTTTGAATTTTGTTATCAGTCTCAGCTAGTTTTCTTCTCAAGTAGATACACACTTCAGTTAACTTCATGTCACACTGAGATTATCAGTACTCAGATCTGAAGGAGCAAACAAGGATGGAGGGAGTAGCAAAAACTGGCTGCTGAACAGAAAGTATACTGAGTCCAAAAACAAGGAACCATGAGGAAGCGAGGCCTCTGGAGCTCTTGGGAAGGAAGTGAGCGAGAGGGGAAGGAAGCTCTGAGCTTCTTAATGGGCTCAGGTGGGAGCCAACTGAGAGATTAAAGGTCACTTGAGGCATCAGACACTTGAGGCACAGGAGGCAATGTGGGAAGCAAAAAAAATGTTCATGAAAGATGAAATAAGTAGGTACTATCTCTACTAGGGACCCGAGCTTTTTAGAGCCACTTCTATAAAATAACCAATTAATAACAAAATATGATAATTACATTTTGAGATATTAGATTTAAAGCATAAAATACCTTCAAACATCGGCTGAGAACATAACTCGGAATTTTATTAGGTCATATCTGGCAACAAGAGCGAATTTCAGGTCAGAAACAGACTTTGCAGGAAACACTGTGTGCCAGAGACTCAGTCAACAGCAGGAGTCACTGAGACCTGAATACAACACAAGGAGGTGGAAAGGTAAAATCAGCAGAGGCTGAGAAACGCGTGTGCCAGAGCAGGAAAACACACGTGCAGCCAGAGCTCCCAGGAGAGAGGATGCGCACAGGGCGGGCGTGCTTGGAGAGAGCGGGTGCAGGGACACCAGGAAGGAAGAACGCACAGACGAGCGCATCGGAGTCCTGCACAGGATAAATAGCAGAATCCACATTGTATTTCATGTGGTAATGAAACTGCATGACACCAAAGTCAAGGAGAAAATCATCTTTCCTACAGATCACCCACAAAGGAGTTAGAGATGGACAGCTGGCTTCTCACGGGCAGAAGACAAGCACATAATGTTTTCAAGGTGTTGAGAAAAGAAATATCAACCCAATTATATTGCTTAAGTAGGAGTGGATGTGTAGGATTTTTAGACCAAGACAGAAAGAACTGACAACTCACTGAACTTTGCAGCTAAAGAGCAATGGAAGAATGTACTAGAGTGGGACAGAAATTTATTCTTTTTTTTTTTGTTTGTTTTGTTTTGGCAGAACCAGGGATTGAACTCAGGCCCTTGTGCTTGCCAGGGAAATGCTTATTCCACTGAGCCATCTCCCCGGCCCCAGAAATTTATTCATGAAGGAGGAAATGATCTGCAAGAAGAGCGCTGAGTAAAGAAACTGCTAAAATGTTAGAAAATTAATAGAAGGATCAACTGTAAAGATAATCATGAAATAGTGGTCTATGTGAAAGTGGAATTAAATGATAGACATCATAAATATTTAAGATGGGAAAGGGGATTGAGGTTAAAGTACACAACTCTTGTATTGTTCGAAAGAGGAAAGATTATAATTAATCTCATGCTAATCAAGGGTGCTTATTAATAATTTAAGAGTAACCGCTAAGCCACTACATTTTTCAGACTTTAGGTTCACCCAGATCTTCTGTATCAAGATGATGCTGCTTCTCAAGTTCAGACTCAGCCATGGAGAGGGAGCCCCGAAGTGCACATTTGACCCCTTCCGAGGGGAGGCTGAGCTGCTGGTCTGGGGCCCACACATGGTCAATCACTGCACTCAGGGATCAGAAATGTGGTATTTAATTTCCACATTGATGGAGGGAAAAGGAGACCAAGGGAAATTCATCTCACTCAGTAGAATGAATGAAAGAAAGGGTGGAAGGCATCATAAATAAAAGCCAAACTTTTTTAAAGAAGAGCGTTAATTGGAAAAGTTGAAGCATCAGTAATCTCAATAAATGTCAATAGATAAAATTTGTCAATCAAAACAGAGGTTCTCAGTCTGTTTTTAAGAAGAAAATTTGCTAGATGCCTTTGTAAGAGATACCAAAATGATCTAGAAAGTTTTACACAAAATAACAACAGTAATAAGGTACCAGGGAAGGGGAATGCTGGCTGAGCCATTAATATGAGGCAAAATAAACTTTTACTCAAAAAGGAAGACCCACTAAGAATACAAACTAATTGAAATGTGTACCTTTCACCATGGAGCCTC
>NDGN011446414.1:0-12288 GCA_002564285.1 Tympanoctomys barrerae
CAGTTCCTGGGCCTACCTAAGCAGGTGCTTTAGTCTGCTGAGCTATCTAGCCGGTCCATCTTGCTATCCTATTTGCATTTTAGAAGGAGTTTGTGAAGCTCCTTAAAAAAAAAAAACAAAAAACTATGTTGGGGTGTTTATTAGAGCCATGAAAAGTCTAGAGAGCTGGAACTGCCACTTCCCTGGCTGCCAATGGTAGACTACAAAGATTCCCCAATTTTTTCACACTCTCTATAAATAAAGTGGGATGCCTGTTGTTTTAAGCAACTCAGTGTTGGAGGTGATTTTCTTACATACCAACAGCTGCCTGAGACCACTCAGCAAGTCTGGCATGAGTAATGGGAGACAAGAATTTGCAAGGGGGCAGGAGAGGCAAGCAAAGGCGTAATTCAAGCTGAGCAAACACCCTCCTGAGCCTGGGTGAATCTTGGCTGCCACTGCAAGATCCACCCACCACCACCAACCCAGGTGGCCTTCACCGCACCCCAAGGGGTAGAATTCACAACAGAAAAGACTCATAGAGGCCCTAGGAAGCCTGTCTTCTGACCATGCTGCTGTCTTTCCTGACTTGGCTCCCCTGTCCCTCCCACAGAATGGGGAAAGACTGAATGATGTCCAGGCAAAGGGGGCTGCAAAGGACCACACCCTCTACGCCTCAGTTGGAGACCTAGGAGTTGTGGTGGGGGCTTTGAAAGCGGCCAGGACACAGGGCCCGGTAAGAGGAAACTGGAAAGGAGGTCCCAGTGATCTTGTGTGCTTGTTCGTTGGCTTTCTTGTCTGCAAGGGCCAGGCTCCAGGAAATGCAGGCTCCTCAGAAATGTTAGGCTTCAGGAGTCCCTGCCCTCCACAGAGCTGCATGGAGCGAAAGTGCCCAAAGGAGACACAGCCAGGCCCCAGGACAGAGGGCTCCCTGCTGGGAGCCAGGGACTATGGGACCTCAATCCTCTTCGGATGGATTCTTGGCTTGGAGGCTATACCCAGCATGCCCCAGCCCTTAGGAGTAGGGACAACATCGGCCAACTTCTGATGAGGCTCTGGGGTCCTGGAGTGGCCGGAGCAGAGTTCAACAGGGCAGGAAGGAACCTCCAAGCTTTGGACTGTGCAGGAGGTCAGCTGACTTGCTGTCTGTCCTCAGGATTCAAGTTTCTGGAATGGCTGTCAGTGGTCACCTGTACTCATCTCAGGAGCCACCTGTTCCAGATCTTGGCACCTGGACTTGACCTGCCAAGACTGAAGAGCCCCAGGCTGCAAGTCATATGATAGTGCCCCTTGGAGCCATCCGTATGGACCCAAGACTCAGGAAGAACCACAGCTTCTCTCTTCTCACCCAAGGGCCTTCCAGCACCCTGGTCTCCAGGATAGCAGTTTCTCCAAGAAGTTGCGTCTCATTTCCACACTAACCCAAAGCTAGATGCCTGAGTTGGGGACAGTAAGCTAAGAGAGAAAGAGGTGAGTGGCTGAGGAAGGAGAGGGAGAGGGCTTGGCCTCAGGGCCCACCCTACCTTGGAGATGAAAAAGGGTGGCAGGGCTCAAGCTTCTCAGGGTGGCTGCTGGGCTAGTGTAGAGCTCTTAGGGTCTGGGAGCAGCAGTGGAGAACAAGCGTTATGAGCACTGTCCTGGGAGTCCTCGCAGCTGGGTGGGGTACAAGGCGCTGCAGGCAGCTTGGTGCTGAGTGGTGAGGAGGGGGCCCAGGGCAAGAGCCCACTTCCCCTCTGGTACCTCAGTTACCCAGTGGCTGGGGGTCTCCGGTGGTCCTGGGGCTCAGCTGCACAAGGCGAAGGTCACCCAGGCTGTGGTCCCTGCATGAGCTATCTTTGGGCCTGAGTAGCAGGATAAGAGGCCAGCAGGTGGGAATAGTGACTCTGAGCAGGGCACTGGGTCCTTGTCATCTGAGTTTCTGACCTTCTGCTCCCAGTCACTCTCTCAGGCTCCTCCCCACCTCCTCTTGAGAAAAGCCCTTGGAATCCAGGCTTTGCATGAGATCCATGGGCTTTGGGGCTGCCAGCACCTCCTCCCTCCAGTCCTTCATTTCTGCCCAACTCTGGCACCATCCCTGCCTCTGGGCACCCTCTAGATGCTGGCATTGCTCGAGTCCCTTAGAGGGCTAGATGTCCCCCTCCCCAATGTGAGCTGCACCCCCTGTGCTCCTTGCCTTGGTTACCCTGCTGCCCACAGGAACTCCACACTATCTTTGGTGACCCTTGCCCCATCTCTCAGGATGCTGTCCCTTCCTTGATAGCTCATGCCAAAAGTTCCCCACCCTTGAGACCTTACTACTGAGCTGTGCCAAATCCCCGTCAATGGGCACCCAGGGCCTGGCTAGTATCCTGTCCTGCCCATGATGCCTTCATTCAGTTGGCCCAGAGCACTCCCAGAGCAGGGTGTCAGACACAGTCACAGGGTCCCTGCAAAGGGACCACTGTAGGTTGATCACACTTAGTACTATGGAGCCTTCCTCCTAGGTCACTGAGATTAGGGTTCAGGGCCATGGCACAAGAGCAGCCAGCACCGTAGCTCATCAGTGGCACAGAAGGCAAAGGGAACTTGAAGGAGGTGACAGAAGTGATTCAGGAAGAAGAGGTGGCTGAAGGCTCAAAACTCAGGAGACAGCTGGAGAGGCCTTCGGAGACAGGGCACTTGGAAGCTGGAGAAAAAACTGGCCAAGACAGGAGACTGGAGAGGCAGAGATGCCAGGAAGGAAGAGCAGGCCACAGCCTGGTTCCAGTAGGGAAAAAGATGCACACCCTGGGTCCCACTGCCCCCAGGGCCTTCTGTACCTCGGGTAAGGCTGAGAACCCAGCCACCTCTCCTAGCCCCGAAGAGCTCTGAGGGCTTAGCCTCCCACCTCCACTTGAACTCTCAGAGCCTGCCCATGGCTTTCAGGGTCCCTCCTACATCGCTGGAGGTAGAACCCTGGGAACCGGAAGCAGCACCAGGCCAGGCCCACCCCAGGTAGCAGAGGCAGCAGGAAGCTGAGGAGCACTGCCAGCAGGAAGGTGTCTCCATCTGCAGAGGACAGGGCACTGAGTTCCTGACCAGGTGTACCACTGGGGGCCCTGTCCACCTGTCCCTCACTGGCGTACTTTCAGGCTGCACTGGGCCACTGTCCACACTACCACCAAAGCCCAGCTTGTCACAGAAGGGCGGGGCCCAGCCTGGAGAGCAGTGGCAGTTATGGTTGCTATTGCAAACCTACAGAGGAGAAAAGGAGAGTCATGTGGAGTCAGGGACCCCAACATCACCCCACTGCTCAGGCCACTCACCCCGTGGTTGTGGCAGGCAGGCAGGCAGCGCTCCAGCTCCTGGAAGGAAGTGTTCTGGCAGTGTCTGTCCTGGCACACCTATGGGCAGAGTGCTCACTATGCAGTGAGGATGACACTTTTCCCTGTGAAACTCAAGTGGCCAAGAGGAGTCACGTGGCCAAGGCTTACCATTCTAGGTCCACACTGAGTGCCTGGCTCTACCAGGCCCAAGTCCAGCAGGTCCAGCTGGGCATCTGGGAGTGTCAGGGCTGCACGGCAAGCTACTTGGTGGCCGTCTAAGTAGACCTTAGACTCCACAGGCACCGCTTGTGCCACCAAGGGGCTGGGCTCCCCGCCCTGGCACTGCAGCACTCCGCAATGAGCATCCCTGGGGAGTAAGTGGAGGGCAATCAACATTGCAAGTGTGGCCTTCCTGGACCCACGCACAGCCGTGGCTCCATCACTGTGCCCCTCACCTCTGAGCGCAAGGCAGGAAGCGGCCTGCACCATCTCGGCCACAGTTCCCAGCGGCATCTCCCACGGGGTTCACCTGCTGGAAGCAGACCTCGGGGGCTGGGCGGGATCCTGAGGACAGAAGCACCACACTAGGGCAGCACAGCCGGGAGAGTCCCTGGGAGCCTCAGTTCTCTGAAGACTCTGCCCTAGGAGGAAGCGGCCGGCCTGAGGAGGGGCCAGGGTGCGGGACGCATGGTCTCACCAGACCCCCAGAGCCGCTCGCACTGCTGCTCCAGCGTGGGGCATGCGCCGTCCCGGCAGTATCCTTGGCCCCCAGCGCAGGGCCAGCCGTCCAGTAGGTAAACATCAGGGGGACAATGGGGGGAGGCTCCCGTGCAGAACTCAGGGAGGTCGCAGTCGCCTGCAGCCCGGCGGCACAGCGAGCCAGCCGGCTTCAGCTGCGCAGATGCCCCAGATGAGACCAAGGACAGGGACAGATGTGAGCCGAGCTCGCTCTGGGTCTGGTGCGACCGCGCAGAGCCAGAACCCAGCAGGGACCAGAGGGCGCTCACCAGGCAGTGTGCGCAGCAGTCCCCGTGGGCACAGTGGGCTCCCGCACGCAGCGTGCAGTTCTGGGCGAAGCAGCAGGGGTCGAGACACTGTTAGGGTCAGATAGGTGAAACTAGGCTAGGTGAGCGCGTCGCGCCCCAACCTCCGGGAGGAGGTGAGAGGAGGGCCGGTCCGGTCCTCAGAGACCCGCCGCGGGCCTGACCTGGCCGGAGCCGCAGTCGCACTCTTCGCCCGCTTCCACGAAGCCGTTCCCGCAGCGCGTGGGCAGCTCTGGGTGTTCGAGCTCTGGGACGTCGGAGAGGCACGCGCCGCCCCCCTTGCGGAAGAAGGCCCGCAGCTGGCGCCGGCTGCAGGCGCTGAAGACGCGCGGGAACGGGCGCCTAGGGGCGGGGAGAGCGTCGGGAGCGCGGGCCACCCCAGCCCCGTGCCCAGGCGCGATGGGAGGCAGGGGGCTCCGGAGGCAGAGCCCAGAGGGGAAGTGACTTAGCCTGCGGCGAGGAAGGAGTGAGGTTCAGGGTATAAGGGGGAACAGCAACCCAGCGGGGCTCCTCTTTCGGGCAACGCTGCTGGGTTACACACTTCTTACTCGCGAGAATCCACTTTGCCTGCGTTTTTTCACTCATGAACAACCAAAAGGACAAGTGGTTGTCACCATCCCCACTTTGCAAAAGAGAAGACGTGGGCTAAGCAAAGCAGCACGCGGGGAACAAGCCCGGCCCCGCGCACCCGCGCGCACCCCGTGGCTGCTGCCATGACACAGCCGTCAGGCTCCGCGCAGCAGCCGTCGGGATCGTGGCGGAGGCCCAAGCTGTGGCCGATCTCGTGGGCCATGGTGGCCGCAGCGCCGATGGGGAGCTCCGAGTGGTCCTGGCGGTATGTGTGAGTGTCACTGCGGGCGCGAGCTTTGCTCAGCCCCGTCCCCGGGTGCCCGGCTCACCATGCTCACACCTCCGGAGCTCTCAGCACGGCACATTCCCTCGACGGGCGCCAGCCCCACGGTGGTGCCTCGGAACGTGAGGCCCCTGAGAGCAGAGCACGGCTTGACCAGGAGAGGGGCCAGGGAAGCCCAGGCACCCTGCCTGCCACCCACGGGGGTCAGAGACACCCACGTCAGCAGCTGTGCGGAGTCGTGTGGCCGACGCGCCCATAGCTGCCGGCGCCACTGCAGGAAGTCCCAGAGAGTGGCGTTCGCATCGGGTGTGACGCGGCTGCAGTCGTGCTCTGTCCACACTTCCAGGCCAGTCAACACCACCTGAATGTCCAGGGTCCTGAGGATCTGAGGAGGGGAGGCGTGAGGCCCTTGGAGGCGGCCCCCCTTCCCCTGTGCCCTGCCTCACCAGCCTCTCCTGCCTCTCCAACCTGGTCTACATAATTGGCAATCTCCAGGAGACGCTGTTTGGTGTGGTTCAAGTTCCTGCGCTGGATCAAGTACTGGGAAGGCAGAAATCACCCAAGTGATGGGCTGTGCTGACCCTGCCCCAGCCCTGTCCCAACCCTGCGGCTGCCCTCACCAGAGAGTGGTCGGCGACTAGGTACAGCTCCAGGTACCTTGGGCCCCTCGGGGTCTCCCGTCTCTCCTGTGGAGGCCAAATGGTGACCTTGAGTGGCAAGCCACTAGCCTTCAGTCCTGACCAACCTCAATTCCCAGAAAGAAATCTTAAAAGTTGGCCAGAACTTGTTTCTTCAGCTTCTGAATTAAAATACAGGACAGGTGGCCTCTGGCCTGGGACATGAATCCCTGTCTCCTCTGATTTGGGGGACTACATGGGCACACTGTGTTTGTTCCTCCTCCCACCAGGGTCTGTGCCCCTGACCCTGCTCTGGGGGGCAGGAGGAAGCCTGGCCATGCTCCCTTTGTCCCCAGGCTCCCTGCTGCAGATCCCTTTCCAGGTGGGCAGCCTCTCCATCCGGAAAATCCTGTGCGTTGAGAGGTCCTCTGTGTCCCCAGGTGGCCAAGGGTGCAGGTAGTAGCTGGTACTGCTATTGAGCCAAATCAGTCCCCTAGGTGCAAAGGGTTGAGGGCTGGGTGTCAGGGAGCTCTTGCCTTAGCTTGGGCCCAGGCTCTGGCCCCAGAACTGCTCACCTTATCCCGGAGCAAGTGCTGAGCACGACCCAGGAGTTGGAGAAGCCCCTCACTTGCCCACGGTGGTAGCAGTGGTCCTGGGGAGGAAAGACCCCAGCCCCAAGCCTCAGCCAGGGCTGAAGCAGAAGGAAGGCAGGTAGTACAGGGAGGGCAGGGATCTGGCTCCAACTTCCCCTAGGAATGGTGATGGGGAGTTTGGTAGGGAGAGTGAAGGGCTACCTTGTGTGCCATCCCCAGCACCCTCGCCCTCCTCAGAGCCCATAGCCATGTCTCACCATGTGGTTGGGGATCAGCACCACTGGCTGCCCGTCTTGGCTGTAGTGGGTTTCTGTGTACCCTGGGGCCAGCAGCCTGCCGGGAGAGGATGTTCAGGACTCACACCAGTGGCCCAACCTCCTCCCGGTCTCCCTCCCTGAAGGCCATGGAGCAGCTCTAAGAGTGAGGTACCCTTAGAAACACCTTGAGCTAGACAGAGAAAGGTGAAGGTCAGAAAGAGCTCTCTTGATGGCTTAGGTGTGGGAGGTGGGAGCAGGAGAAGCACCCAGAAGGAATGCAGAAGGGCCTGTGTTCCCAGGGGACCTGCAACAGGCAGGTCAGGAGGGGAAGGTTCCAGAGACGCTCCTGAGAAGGCGGAACCTACAGCCACAGGAAGTACGGCTGCTTCCGGCTGCCTATCTCCACCTCCTCTCCTCAGACCTCCCGTGGCCTCTCAGTGAGGCTGACTGCCTGCTTCCAGAGGAAACAGCCCGCATAAACTGCTGCCTGCTCCCCTGTGCAGGCGTTCCACGTCCCCACCATCTCTAGGACCTTTTCCTCAGGTCCCTTCCTCCTGGAAGGGTCAAATGGAAGCTAATCCCTCTTTAAAGAAAATTCTTGCTGGATGTGGTGGTGCATGCCTACAATCCCAGCACTCAGGAGGCTGAGGTAGGAGGATTTTTTTGAGTTCTCGACCCGCCTGGGCTACAAAGTGAGCCCAAGGCCAGCCTGAACTACATAATGAGACCCTGTCTCAAAAAGACAAAAATAAATAAATATTTAAAAAAGAAAGAGAAAAAGTAAATACTGACTCCAATTCACTGTGGCCTCTTTACCTCCAGACCCCCAAAGACCTGTGGTGCCTGCTTTTCCACTGCCCAGTCATTCCTCCAGCTTCTCTAGCCTCACTTCCCAGTGTGCGTGGGAATGGATGTATTCGCATCCATGGAGCAGGTGGATAAACCCTCCCCGCCTGTTCATTCGCCAGCCCAGGATTTTGTTGTGAGTGTTCAGAACCCAAGACCCTAAAATCCCTTGTGAGGTGGCCTAGCTGGGTCTCCTAAACTCATCCCCCCACCACTGTCTTCCTTGCAGACGTGGACTCTACAGACAGGATAAACATACTGGCATCCTGAATGTGCTTTGACCCTTGTTGCCTCTATCCCTTGTTCAGCCTGCAGAGCTGTCATGTCTGTGCAAAGTGGAAACGGCTGAGATTCTTCTAACTCAACACAAGGTGGCGGCCGCTGGTCTCCACAGGAAGCTGCCCCGCTGCTGCAGAGCTGGATGTAGCCTCACGTCGGGCTCGCCCAGCCTCAACATCCACCTCAGCCTCCTAGGGGCCAGCCAGGGGCCAGGGTGACTGCTGTCACCCGCATTCCTTCTGAGTCCCTTTCCCAGCAGCCCCCCGCAGGGGGGGTTTCCCAGTTCTTGCCCCTGGCCGCACCACAGCCCTGTACTCACTGGCTCTTCTCCAGCTCAAGCAGGAGCTCCTGGCCCTCAGCCTCCAAGGCCACCATGCCTGAGTCTGGCATCAGGATCTAGGAAGGAAGAGTGCAAGTTGAGAAGGGAGCAGGAGATGTAGAGTGGCTCTGAGAAAGTTTACAGGGACAGCATCCCCGTGCAGTCCCAGAGGACATACATGGACAGGCATGGGGTGAGAACATCCGAAGAGTTCCCCAAACGTGGGGTATTTGTTGTGACTACAGCCACATAAAGTGCATAAACAGAGTGCCGGGGCATCCCAAATCCTTTCTGGAGGCAAGGCGCCCCAGAAGGGCACCCTGCTTACCCAGAGATGCTGGCTTTCCCTTGGCCTGCCTTCCTCTTTTGTGTCAGAAAGGGCACAACCAGGACAGGAAGATGATGGAGTCCAAGGACATTGTGAGCGACACTGGGCAGCTGGGACTCAGGCCTCCTTACAGCCTCTGTGCTGTGTGGGGACTTGTTTCTGTATCTCCCTTTCAGAGGCGCTGGGGATGGGACCCAGGGCCATATACATGCTAGGTCAGCGCTACCACTGAGCTGCAGCCTGGATGCTGTGTCTGTACCTTGCTGACAGTCAGTCCCTGAGAACACAGACTTCACTCCTCTACCTCTGGCTCTGGCAAACTGCCCTGCCCTCTAGTTTTCCATAGCTCCAGCAAAACCACCCCACACCTGAGTCCCAGAGTAAACACAGCCTCATCTCAGGCTTTCCCTGCGAGAAATCAAGAAGGCCTTCTCCTCACCCTCTTTGCCTCTTCCACCTCACAGAGCACCCCATCTTGCTGCCTTGTCCACTCTGTCTGGCCAGAAGCCCAGAGTTGGAACTAGCTCAGGAAATTCCGGGGGGCTGCTGCATGTTCAGAATGTTTTCCCCACCTTGGCTTGTCCTCTCCTTTTATCCTAAAATGCACCAAGCTGGGATCCAGGCCAGGGGACTCCTCTGCAGGTGGGGAACAGACAGCCCTCATTTCCCCAGCCCTTCAGGACCAGGCATGAGCTCATGTGGTTGGAATGCCACTGGTTTCTTGGGAAAAGTTTGCACTAGGACAAAGGCAGTGGCCCAGATGCAAAGCCACGCTTGAGGTCCCTGTCTCTTTGCAGCCCCTAAAACTTTCTCTTCTTCCCCTCTAGTAAGTTCACCCCGCCCATGTGCCTGTCCCCCTCCAGTGTCCTGCCCTAGAGAATGCCCTGCCAGCTCAGTCTCCTGCCTGGCCTCCCTCTCCCAGCAGGCTTCCTGGGGCCAGAGGCCAGAGCTGGCAAAGCAGGGCTCTCGGATTCTACTGTGCATCACAGCCCAGGCAGATGGAGAGGTCCACAGTTCAGGTGGTCGTGCATGTGCCAGCCTGCCCCTGTACCAAGGACGTCCACAACCATATCAAAGCACTCACCAATACAGTGGAGGCCCTGGAGGTCTAGAGATCCTTGGTAAAGCCCTAAGTTGGGGCCCCAGTTTTCCTGGAAGCACCCTCTTGTCTTTGTCCTTGCTGGACTTGGACAGTGAGGCTGTGCCTTGTTCCCTGGAAATATAGAACTGAGAGCTTTCAGACCTCAGCAGGTCTCAGGTTTATGAGCCCAAAGAGCTGTGTGGCTGCGGGCAGTTTTCCAACCTTTCTGGGCTTCAATTTGTGCCTCTGTGAAATGGGCTTGCAGTGCAAATGCTGTGGCCTGCACAGAAGGGGCACAGTTTCTCTGGAAGAATGTAATGAGTATGAGTTGGGGGGAGGCAGGACAGAAGTTCTGGAGAAGCATACAGAGTGGGCTTGCATCAGAGCATGGGAGAGTGACACTGCCCCTGGCCACAGGTGGACTGCACAGGTGGCAATGAGGCAGACCTGTTGGAACTCTCAATGGAAGGGCTTGGGAGGGACAATGGTGTGCCCACGCAAAAGTGTCACCTGCTCTGGTAAACTCAGCCGAAGGGAGATAGTTTAGTGTCTTTTTAAAGAGGCTCCTGAAGAGCTTAGGCCTCCCAACTTGGCCTATCTCTGCCTATTGGGGGTGGGGTAGTCTGAATAATGGAGGGACGGAAGAAGGGCCGGGACCGTGCTGAAATGACTTCCATGTGTGCAGGCTGGCGCCATCTAGATGCGTCCCCACGGCACCCCCTGCCCACCCAAAGAGAGCCACAGAAAAGCTGTCAAGCTACCACTAAGGGAAGGGCAGAGGGGCTGGGAGACCCCAGACCTTGCAGAGAAGCAGTGACAGGGCACTGACCTGCTCTTCCAGGGTGACCGTGTGCCAGGGTCGTACATCCAGGAACCAGTGTGGGGTGACTGGCTCTCCAGAGATGTTCCCTGTAGTGAGGATAGTGCAAAATAAGAGGGGCCTTAGAGGAGGAAGGAGTGGGGACAGCAGGGGCC
The DNA here is from genome assembly GCA_002564285.1 of Tympanoctomys barrerae. Taxonomy (NCBI): domain Eukaryota; kingdom Metazoa; phylum Chordata; class Mammalia; order Rodentia; family Octodontidae; genus Tympanoctomys; species Tympanoctomys barrerae. Next base: position 10,455 of record NDGN011446414.1, read on the forward strand.
AGGGAGGGAGTCACAGAGGTCCCCACAGGCAGGCTCCATGTGCAACATTCAGGGTTCAACCTGGGGATGGGCAGGCACTCCAGGGACAGCCCTGACCCTGAAAAGTCACAGATGAGGGACAGAGAAAGATAGGAGCCTGGGAAGGAAGAGCTCAGCTAGGAACCTGGGAGCTTCCTGAACCTGGGGGAGAAGGGGGGGGCACACTTAGGGTCAGAAAGGAGTGGGAGTCAGAGGTCACAAGGAAAAGGCCCAGGCACCCAGGACAGAGGGGAGGGGTGGGAAGAGGCAGCCCTGGTATTTTTAGCCTGGGCAGCAGATGCCTTTAGAGTGAGAGATCTGCCGGGAGGCTGCCAGATGTTGCCTTGGGAGTCCACTTTGTGCAAGGCTCCCCTTGGGCCTTGATGCTGGTGGTAGGGTTCCTGGGGACCCTGACCCAGAAGCCCCTGTTTTTGTGTTCAAAGAGAGGAGGACTCAGGGTACAATCTGGGTCCTCCTAGACAGGATGCGCCTGGAAGTCTCTAGGGGCATCCTGGAGCCAAGCATTGCTGAGAGGGCCCTGGAGTGCCCTTGAGTGCTCCTGCCTTCTCCCAGCCAGTTTGACAACCCCCACCAGGAGGCTGCAACCAGGCTGGGGAGATGGCTCAGTAGAATAAGCGCTTGCCTGGCAAGTGCAAGAGCCTGAGTTCAATCCCTGGTCCTGCCAAAAAAACCCCAAACAAACAAAAAACAGGAGGCTGCAGCCAAGCCTCACACCGCTCAGACACTCAGTTCCTAGAACAAGCCTGTCTTCCAAAAAGGACAGCTGCCCACCCACTGCCAACAGCCCTCCTGGGTACTCCTACTCCTTTCTCCTGCACCTCCTCTTCCAGACCTCAGGCATGGAAGCTGCTTCAGGAGTCAGTACCCTGCCCCCCAGGAGCCCATCAGGCAAGTGGGAGAGGAGAGCAGGAAGGCTCTAATGTTGGGAGCGCTGAGTGGGTCTGGACAAGTGCAAAGAGATCACTGAGCCCAGAAGGGCTTAACCGAGTGTGGAGAACCAGGCTTTGCTAGCCCAGGCCTTGGAGGGTACAGGGTATGGGTGTAATGTGGCCCTGCATATGCTTGCTACCCACCTGGACCTTGGCAAGGGGCCGAGATGGAGCTGGGTTCTCAGCTGAGGAGAGGAGTGGGAGCAGACAGCCCCTCTCTCCCTAGAGTCCCATCCTACCTCCTGGCCCCAACCTAGACCTATGAAGGTACAGAACAGTCGAATGGCTAAGGATGATCCCCAAAGACATGACATCTGTCATCTCCCCCTTCCAGGCCAGAACAGATCAGACACTCATACCTATGGGTCCCCACCATGGAGTTGTGGGACTTGAACCCTCTAAGTTGCCAGCCCAGCCCAAGCCTCTCTTTTCCTTGCTGTGTGCCCTTTTTGCCCTCCTGCCAGGTTCTTCTGGCAAATCTTCCCAGCAAGTGGCCCTACCTTGCAGGGAGTTCAGGGAGCCTCCCTTGGAAGGCTCTGCAGGCTTCCCAGACACTGCCAAGCAGACCCGTCTGTTTGTAGAATCCTTGTCTGTCTAACCAAACAAGGCAACTCTAAACAGTACACACTGCTGCCCAGGCCAGGGGTGGTAGGGAGCCTGGGGACAGCAGGTGTTGCAGGTGGGCAGTGCAGGACTCCAGGGGCTCAGTGGGCTTGGGGCTCCTGGGGAGGAGACCTGCTGGCCCTGGGCTCAGAGACACAGCAGTGTTCACCCTGGAGTTGCCACATTAGAGACTCTAGGCAGCAGGCCCTGAGGCTGGGCAGCTGCTGGGTGACCCTTTGCCTCTCTGCTTGGCCCCTGGTAGG
>NDGN011446418.1:0-19058 GCA_002564285.1 Tympanoctomys barrerae
CCAGGCTGGTCTTGAACTCACAACAGTCCTCCTGCCTCAGCCTCCCAAGTGCTGGGATTACAGGGATGCATCATCATACCCAGCTCCTTTTGTAATTTTTAACTCAATGTTGTTTTTGATATTTGTCCAAGTTACACAATGGAGTCTAATTCCTCATTTAATTTACTGTAGTACCTGTAAACACTCTGCATGAACAGATCTCAGTCCTTACCATAATTCATTCCTTCCTGAGGGGTATGTGAGTCTAAGAGTTCTCATTTGTCTTATAATGTGTTTTTCCATTGCACAAATGCAAACCCGTATACCTATGTAGTTCTTCAAAAGCTTTTTGAGTAGCCTGAAGCTTTGTCAGCTATTAACCATTTGGAGAAGCTGTCTACCTATGGTGAATGTTATACCAATATTTATTCAAATACAGCACTGCATGTGAAGAATTAGAATACTGACAGCAGCTCTGGTCCTCTTAGGAAGAGTTATTTCTAATCCATTGCGAAAGATTCTAGTTACCTATTCTATTATTGAATGTTAGACAGGACCTAATATACTCCAGGTTTCTGCAAATTGCTGACTAAACTTAAGCCTCTATCAGTGAAGCAGATGAATATTGGATGTCATGGGCTCAGAGACACATGCTGAGTTGAGGATGAGTGCTGAATTTTAAAAACATGCATCAGAAAAGTGATTCACTGCATTAGCAAGAGAACAGTGGGGTCTACTGGGCTGCAAAAAATGTGGCAAAAGACTAAGAAAATATTAGTAGGAAAAATCTCCTACCAAAAGGCTGGTTCTGTATACAACAGACTTGGAACAATCTGGAATACTAAATCCTGGGAATGGGAGAGAGAGGTGTGGCGGGGGAGGGGGAATGACCAGTCTTTTCAGGTGGGGATTGGTCCCTGCACCACTTAGCTAATCAAATTCTCATGTACCAATTTGTCCTGAAATTAATGAGAACTCTGTATGTTCATATAACTTTACAATACACTTCAAAATTAATTCATACTTTTTATTTAAATACTCTTAATATCCTGTGACTTAAACAATGCAGGTATTGTTATTTTAATTCTACAGTTGAGGAAATAAAAAGAGGACGCAACATAGAAAATCAATGATAGAGCCATCAACTGATCCAATGGACTTCTAGTGTATTTTATTTTACTTTATTAAATCCAAAGATGAGAGCTTCTGGGATGATGGAGTGGAGAACATCACAGAAACAGCCTCTCTGAGATTTGGCACCCAGATCCTGGAATAGAGTAACATGAGGAAAAGAAGGAAGTGGGTCCCCAGGATCTAACAAGGATCCAAAATGAGAACTGAAACCCACAAGAAGAGCAGAGAAAAACCTCAGCAAAGAAGGAGGAGGAGGGAAGGGGCACTTTCTCCCTCGTTGTGTGGAAGAAGCTGCTGGAACCTGCGGATGTACAGCGCCTACTGGCCACTCCAGAGGCCTGCACAGAGAAATGCACCAGGGGAGCAGAGCAGTAGACAAGGCAGACTGCGGTGGCTGGTGAGTTATTTGGGTTCAGACATCTGCCAGGAGGGGACAACTGGTCAGTAGCCATCCTGAAGAGGGGCCAAGTATGCTGGGAACACAGAGCAGCTGTGGGTGGGTTCCATCTAGCTGCTTCCAGTAGCAGGGGAGGCAGAACCGAGTTCACGTCCCCAGGAGGTCAAGGAGCTGAGTATTAGGTGGCAGGAGACAGAGTGATACAGGCTAAATAAACTGGGTTACAGCCTCAGAGCCAGAAACCAGCCTGAACTTCAGAGAAAGTAAAGGTACAGGCTTGCTGGGATTTCCCAGTCACTGTCTTAAAGCTATGGCTGACTTGCTGGGACTGATCAACACAGATCTGCACTCTGTCTGTATACTTTGTCTACCAGTGACAGCACAAACATGCCTTGAAGTAAAAACATTTCTTTTTGCTATCTTTTCTTGTAATGATTGTTTGTTCTTTTTATATGAGTATGAACATCGTTTCTAGTTTGCTGTTATCTCTGTTTTGTTCTTGTTTTATTTCTTCTCTCTTTCCATCCTGTCTTCACCAGTTTGTCAAAGTTTGAGTAATCTTTCTTCATCCTCCACTCTGACCTCTAATCTCTTCCTCTTCTTCTATTTCTCTATTTGTTCTCTCTACTTCTTTCAGATTTATTCCCTTAGGGGTAAAATTACCATTCTGATGTCATATTTACTATATATTTCTTCTTCGTTTTAGATTTTGTTATATAACCACAAAACTAGTTCATATCATTAAAGCTGGCAAATTGTCGCCACAGTTTGTTATTTTCTAGGCTATGTTTGATGCTATCATTATTGCTGCCTGTACTATTTACTTACCCAAGGTGACATAATTGTTCTAATCAGCTGTTCTTCCTGGCCTGCCAAGACTGAGACTGTCTAAGGACTACAAACAATACTGTAAGCCAGTGCCAAAAAACCAGGGGCTATTTCAAATAGGCAGCAACTTCTCATCCCCAGTAAATTAAACAAGTAGGATCTTGCAATAGACTCATAATCCAAAAGCCAGCTACATATGAAAGATCTCTGAGAAGCAGTCATTTCCTAAGGGTTCTAAGTACTAGCAATAAAGCTACTTGTCACAAGCAATTTAAAAGCATCAACTCAGGAATTAAACTTTAAAGAAGTTAACAAAGAAAATGAGAAGAAACTTAAACAACATACAACTCCAGACTTCCACATCACCAAAGACAAACCCAGGGAGCAGTGAGGTAGAATAACTAAAAACCAACACATCTGTACTCTCTGAAGTAGTAACAGTCAAAGTAACAAAGCAGATGAATGAAGATCTAGAAAAGTTCAAATCAGAAATAATTTCTCAAAGAAGAAAATCATGGAAAAAAAAGCTTTGTAAATGAGGAGGTAAATTGAAGAGAGGGTAATGGAATGAGGGGAAACAAGTTATATCATATACAAGTACAAATTCTCTATGATGAATGTGATCATTACATATTGGTACATATTTATTGGTACATATTTAAAATGTACCAATAAAATCTAATGTAAACAAAAAATAATTTCCCTGATAACTACAGGATGGCAACCATAATGAAAGACAAGCCTATGACTGTACAGCACAAACAGTCAAAAAAAAAAAAATAGAAGAGCTTAGGACAATGATGGAAACCATAAATATCCAACACAGGAGAAAAATGAAATCCATGAAACAGATTCAAACAAATATCCAGTACATCAAGTTTCCATTGAAAGTATACACAGCACAATGGGTCAATTTTTTTTAAGAAAAATTTCTTAAAAAGAGTAAAGAATCACAAAAATCTAACACAGCTGCTAGATGATGCAAAGGAGAAAAACATAAGATTGATCACATCAGTGAAAAATCAAGAGATACTATAAACAATACAAACAAACTTGTTCACAGAAGTAATGGGAGAAAATTTCCCAAGCATGGAAAAAGAATTTGACATACATATAAGTGAGGCATATACAACTCCAATTAGCCACGATAAAAACAAATCTACACCAAGGCATATAATAGTCAAGATTCCAGAAATTCAACACAAGAACAGAATATTAAAAGTTGTTAGAGGAAAAAAAACACTTATAAAGGAAAGCCCACAAAAATCACAGCAGCCTTCTCAACATAAACCATGAATCAAGGAGAGCTGAAGTAAAGTACTTCAAGCCCTAAAAGAAAACAACCTCCAACCCAGACTGACATATCCCAAAAATTATTTTTCATAACTTATGGAGAAATAAGACACTTCCATAACAAGGAACACCTAAAGAAATTTATGACTACCAAACTATCACTCTGTAATGGTCTGAAGGACATTCTAGAAAGAGTTAGCAAGGACTACAACTCCATAAATCCCAACAGAATGAATCCAATAGGCAAGGTTATCAATTAAGCAGAGGGAAGGAAAGAGAACCAACAACAGGAAAACAATGTGATAAGGATAACCATACATATATATATATATATATATATATATATATATATGTGTGTTACAAATATCAATGCTCATGGTCTCAATTCACTAAACAAAAGAAATAGACTGGTAGAATGGATCAAGAAATAAGGTCCAACAATATGCTTTAGTAAGACACACATTTAATTCCAAAAGAAATTCATAGAACACATGTAAAAGGGTAAAAAAAAAAAATACTCCATACAACAGGAACCTAGAATAGGTATAGCTATTCTATTATATGGCGGCAAAGTGGATTTCTTTTCAAGACTAATTAAAAGACATAAAGAAGGTCACTACATCTTTCTAAGGGAATAATCAAACAGGAAGAGATAACAATCATAAATGTATACACCAGCAACCAAACTAAACAAAATAAATACTAACAGACAGGTAAAATCAAATAAACCTAATATAACTATAGTGGGAGACCTCAATACCCCATCACAGTAGACAGATAATTATACAAAAAATCATCAACAACAACACAATCAACAACAACAAAACAAAAAAATCGCAGATAAACCAAAGGTTTGAACAAATGTACTAGGTATCTATAGAGTCTTTCACCCCACAACATAATACACAGTCATCTTAACTGAACATGGGATGTTTTCCAAAGCAGACCACATACTACACTAGCTCATAGGACATGCTTAAGCAACTGCAAAGAAACTGAAATTATCCTAGGTATATTATCAGAACACAATGTAATGAAATTGGAAATCATTGGCAAAAAAAAAAAATCTTGGTAAACACATAGAACTTAAATAGCATCCTCTTGAACAACCAATCTAATGGATGAAATTAAAGAGCAAATTAAACAGTTTCTACACTTAAATGATAATACCAGTATAACATACCAGAACTTTTGGGACACAATGAAATCAATTTTAAGGAGGAAATTTATCATGATAAATTCCCATATCAGAAAAACAAGAGTGAGCTCAAATAAGCAACCTAATATTTAACCTCAAGTTTCTATTAAAAGAGGAGTAAGTCCAGGCCAAAGTCATATAAGAGGGGAAATTATAAAGCTCAGAGCATAAATTAATGGAATGGAAATTAAGAAAATAGAATCAATGAATCAAGAAGTTAGTTCTTTGAAAGATTAAATAAAGCTGGGCCAGTGAGATAGCTCAGTGGACTAAGCATCTGCAGATGCAGGGACTGGGGTTCGTTCCCTAGTACTGCATGCTGTGCCAGCTCTGCCCCTGGGCACACTGAGCCAGCAACTGAGTCTGGGTGGGCGTGGTGGCACACGCCTGTAATCCCAGCNCTGGGGAGGCTGAAAACAGGAGGATCACTACGAGTCCAACCAGTGTAGTGAGACCCTGTAAAAAAAAATAATAATAATAAAATAAAATAGATTAAAATTTACAAACCCTTAGCCAACATAAAAAGACTCATATCCAACTAGTTAGCAATGAAAAAGAGCCAAATAATAGTTAATAAATGGTGCTGGAAAAACTGGCTTTCCCCATGCTGATGATTAAAAACAGACCCATATTTCTCATCATGCACTAAAATAAAATTAAAATAGACCAAAGATCTAAATATTAAAACATACTCACTAAATCTGCTGACTGATAGAATAGGTAGAACTCCTGAAGACACTGGGGTAGGCAAAGACTATGAACAAAACCTTGATCACACGGGAACTATCACAAAGAATCTCAACTGTGATCTCACCTTATCAAAAAGCTTTTGCACAGCAAGAGAAACCACCAGCAGAATGAAAAGACAACCCACAACGTGGGAAAAATGTTTGCCAGCTCTTCCCCAAAGACTAATTTTTAGAACATATAAAGAACTTAAAAATCAGACCCCACAAATTTGAAGACCCAATAAAAAAATGAGCATCTGAGATGAATACACACTTCTCAAAGGAAGAAATATAAATGGTAAATTAATATATGCAAAAATGCTCAACACCACTGGTCATTTGAGAGATGCAAATTAAAACAACATCAAGAATCTGTCTCACCCCAGAATGGCTATCATAAAGAAAGCAACTAATAACAAAAGCTGGAGATGCTGTTGGGGGAAAAAAGGACCCTTCTTCACTGTTGGTGGGAGTGTAGACTGGTGCAACCACTGTGGAAATCAGTGTGGAGATTCCTCAAAAAAGTAAACTAAAGGCTCCATTTGACCCAGATATCCTCCTTCTTGGTATCTTCCTGAAAGAATTAAAAGCATCATACCAGTTCTATATGCTCACCCATGCTTATAGCAACACAGTTTGTAATAGCTGAATTTTGGAAATAGCACAATGTCCATCCTCTAATGAATAGATAATGAAGGCATGGGATTCTTTAAAAAATACAATGCAGTGCTACTTTGCCATGAAAAGGATAAGTATGAGACACTTTCAGTAATGAATAGACCTTGAGATCATGTCAAGTGAAATAAATCAGACACATACTCAAATATTACATGATTCTCTGGTACGAGAAACTGAAAGTGAAAATAAGGACCAAAATGTATAACAGATACTGGGAAATGGGAAGAAAATGTTCAGACGGGAAGGGGAACAGGAGTGGGAAGGGGGAAGGAAAAGAAGGGAGAAGGAGAAACTGGAAACAAATATTTTGTAAATAAGGAGGGGCAAGGGGTTGAAGGGAGGTTAGAGGAATGGGGGATAAAAACAAAGAGGCAAGATATATTATGTAGGGATACAAGTTCTCTATGGTGAATGTTATCATTATGTAGATCTAAAATGTACCAATAAAAATTTTCAATGCAAAACAATTAAAGATGAAAGAACATAAAAGCAAAATAAAATGACTTTTTTTTTTTTTTTGCAGAACCGAGGACTGAACTCAGGCCCTTGCGCTTGCCACGGAAGCGTTTATTCTACTGAGCCATCTCTCCAGCCCCTTACAAAATGACTTTTGTTTCCAAAAATTAAATTTATATTCAAAAGATGTGCAACTTAATAAATACATAGTTTTAATTTCTGATCTCCAGAAAAAAACTAGAATGAAAAGATAGATGACACACATATCACAGTTTAAGGCTCAAGCCTTTAATATATAAAACAAAAACAATTTAATGACAGGGAAAGTATGTACAGTGTTCAAACAAAAGGAAACAACAAATAGTTATTAGAGATAAAAAGATGTTCATAATTCAGAAAATGAATTATGTCTCTATTTTTCACACAGCACACTGGTAAAAAATCCAAAATTTGATACCAAAATTTGATATTAAATTTTGCTTAAGAGAGAGAGGAAAAACAGACAACTGAATACAACGTGAGACGATTCTGTCAAGATAGCAACGTGCTAAAAACATTCATGTGCTTTGACATATTTCAAAGAATGTATCCTAGACAAAAATTCTGGCTGCTGCAAAATTATATATACACTAGAACAGTCTCTGCAGCACATAATATTATGCCAAAAGCCTAGAAACAACTTAAATGACTATTTGTAAAAGATTAATGTTTTATGATTTATACATGTAATGAAATAGAATGGTCTTATGTACCAAGAAAGAATAATCACCAAGATATATTGATAAGTGAGGAAAACATGATGCAGAATGATTTATACAGTATCCCACTATTTGTATTAAAAATATACACATTCAAGTCAGGTATAGCAGCGCAGGCCTGTAATCTGAACATTTGGGAGGCTGAGGCAAGAGGATTACCATCAGTCCATGGCCAGCCTGGGCTACATAGTGAATTGAAGTCCAGCAAGAATTAGAGTGAGACCTTGTCTCAAACACTCCCAAGAGAAAAAAAAAAAAAAAAAATATATATATATATATATATATATATATCCTATAATTATATAATATACTAAAATTATAAAATTATATGTATATATAATATTATATATTATATATTATGATAACATATTATAATATATTGTATATTATATATGATATGATATATTATATTACATATATAATATCATATAATATTATATTAGATATTGATATACTATATATTACATTATATTATAGATTATAATATATTATAATATATTTTATATATTATATATATATCCTAAAATTCAACAAGAAAAAAACTGACCTAATTAAAAACAAGCAAAAGACTAGTATACATGTTTCTCCTAAGTATGTCCAAACGGCCAATAAGCACATGAAAAGATGTTTACCCCTACTGATCATTAAGGAAATGCAAATTAATACCCCAGTGAGTATCACTTTGCACCATAGGGATGGCTATTAAAAAACATCAACCAAAAACAAATCAAAACCAGAAAATCGTGTTAGCAAGGATGTGGAGAAACCAAAATGTTTCTTGCACTGCTGATGGGAAAGTAAAACATTGTAGCTGCTGTACAAATAGTATGGTATTTCTCAAGAAATTCAAACAGAGCCAGGCATGGTGGTGGATGCCTGTAAACCCAGGCATCTAGGAGATTGATTTAAGAGAGAGGATCTAGAGTTTGAACCCAGGCTGGGAAATATAGCTACTTAGCAAGATCCTGACTCAAAAAATAAAATGGACTATGGATATAGCTCTGGGTTCAATCCTCAACTCTAGGAGCTGGAGGAGGAACACACAGAACTCAATCCTCAGCTCTAGAGTTGTGGGAGGAACACACAGAACTGTCACATAACACAGCTATTCTACATCTAGTTACACTTTTAAGAATTAAAAGGAGAGACCCATCTGGGCATGGTGGCGCACATCTGTAATCCCAGCACTTGGGAGACTGAGGCAGGAGGATCGCTGTGAGTTTGAGGTCAACCTGGGCTACAAAGTAAGTCTAAGGTGCACCAGAACTGCATAATAAAACGCTGTCTCAAAAAAGGGGGGACTGGGGAGATGGTTCAGTAGAATAAGCACTTCCCGGGCAAGTGCAAGGGCCTGAGTTCACACCAAAAAATAAATAAATAAAAAATCAGGGACCTAGTAGATCCTTACATGCCAATATCCACAGCAGTAATACCTATAAGAGTCAAAGAGTGAAAACAACCCAAAGGCCCATCCACAGAAGATGGATAAACAGTGCGGTGGATATATACAGTGGGATTAAATCAGAAGGTGATTTTCTGAGAGTGCTACATGGGAGAACCTTGTAGACATTACACTAAGTGAAACCAAAGGACACAAAAGGATGGGCTGTGTACAATTCCACTCTTGTGAGGCACCTAGAGACAAAAGCAGAAGGACAAGTGCCAGGAACTGAGGAAGAAGGGACAAGTCGTTCTTGTTAAATGGGTGTGGGCATGACAGTGGCTGAGCACACAGTGATGTTCGCATTAATGCCCTGAACTGTATCTTGAAGAGTGGTTGCCATGGTAACGTTTATGGTAGTCAGATTTCACCATAATCAAAAATAAACACACATATATTTCTATCAACTATCTCCAGGAGAATTAGAGAAAGTTGTAGCAAACCCTGCCTTTAGAAAACAGAACTAGACAGCCAGGAGTTAGAGGTATAGAGTATCACACAAAATATTCCTTGAATGTTTAGAATTTTCTCTTTGTGTATTTATTATCTATGCAAACAGTTAATTTTCAATTAGTCTTACTGACTAATGTCTAAGCAAAGAGCAAGAAAATATATAAATGAAAATGTATTATGGGCCAGCAGTTGGTGGCACATGCCTTGGGAATCCGAGACAGTAAGCCAGCTGGAGGCCAACCTGTACTACATATTGAGCTCAGGGCCAGCCTGAACTGTATATCAAGACCTCGTCCACAAAACTAAACCAAAGAAAAACAAAAGGATATTATGGTCAGTGATTTGATTGAAGTAAAATCAACATGTCCCCAACTAGTAATATTAAAACCCTGCTCTATGCTTTTCAAGAAGCAAGGTTTCAAAAACTATTTAATAAACAGCTAGGTGTGGAAGTACATCTTGTAATCACAGCATTTGAGAGGCTGAGGCGGGAGGAGCACTGTGAGTTCAAGGCCAGCCTGGGCCAAGATCCACTCTCAAAAACAAACAAAAAATTTTAAACTATTTAATAAAGAAAATGGAAAGAAAAAAGAAATGCTTCAGAACTTAAAGAATCAATATAATAGTCACAGAAATAAAGTTATCAGGTTTTATGGTGTATATTACAACATTCATCACCCAGATTAAATAGGGAGAAAAAGTCTGAATTCTTTACTTGAATAATATAAAATGGAATAATAATAATAGTTAATATGTTCTGAGCTTTAAGTCCCAATCTACTTTATTACCAGTAAATAGTGTTCTAAGAGATTTAAAAGTGTCTCAGATTTTTGGTCTCACAATTCCTTTTATGTCTCTTAAAAATTGTTAAGATCTTTGAAGAGATTTTGTTTATGTGAGTTATATGAATCTTTACTTACCATATTAGAAATTAAACTTCACATTTTAAAAATACGTATTTATTAACTCATTTAGAAATACATAAACCCATTATCTGTTTACATGAATAACATAATTGTACGAGCATAACTATATTTTCCAAAACAAAAAATAAATTTAGCTGGAGAAACGGTACTGTTTTGCATGTCTACAAATCCCTCTAATGTCTGGCATAAAAAGAAGACAGCTGGATTTTTGTATCTAGTTGTGCATTCAATCTGTTCTAATATTATATATCAAGTAGACTTTGCAAAATTTCAATAGACATTCATGAATAAATGCAAACAAAAACTGCTAATATTGTCATAGCTTTATTTTGGAAATAGTTTGATTTCACAGCCACCTGAAAGGATCTTAGTGACAAACAGGGGCCCTCAAATCCTACTTTGAGAACTCTTTTATCTACACTACCAATCTTCTGAAGGAAATCATAGATGCTGAGGCACAAAGAAAATCAGTAAGTCCCCTCTCAGAGTTGGGACGGGACCCAGAAAGTCTGGTTCCAGACATGTGGCCACCACTGCCAGGCCTGAGGAGAGCAGAAGGGTGCCTTTCCACAACATTTTAGCCAGCAGCAAGCAACTGCAGATACCTGGCAGTCACAGTACCAGGCCTCCCTTCTTCTTAATGTGATAAATTTTCAAATTAAATCTTCCCTTTTGTGTACAGCAGAGATAAGGGTAAGCGAGAGCTGCCACCACAAAGCTCACCTCTGAAGAGGCGAAGGCCTGCTGCCCAACAGAAATGACGCCCTGTCTATCTCCTCCGAAGGATGAGGCACCTTCCAGACGGGCAGCCTAGGCCCTGGCCACTCTCAAAGACCAAGTGTCACCCCTGCGAGGGTAACCATTTGTATCTCTCCCTCCACTCCAGGCCACTTCTTTACACTCCTTTTTTTTTGCATAAAATATTGCCTCAATCCTTAATTAAAATATTTAAAAGAGTAACAAAATGCAGCATGTTATAAAATAGGTTCCACGATTCAAGAAGTCAATTAAAATGAAACTGTCTAGTAAGTTAAAAAATAAAATCCTATTTAGACTTTCACTTTGAATCATATGCCAATATAAATTCCAGATGTGTTAACCGCCTTCACAGATGGAGAAAGAGCCCAGGCCGGCCAAGGCAGGCGCCAACCCACTCGACGATTCCCAGGGCTCCCTGGGGCTGCTGGACGGCCAGCTTGGAAGACACTGTCAGCTAACCCTGTGCACATCCTCAGCCAAGGGCTCTGCTTCTCAGTCCTCAACTTCTAGCTTATAACGAACAGGTGGGTGATAATGTACCAGCATCAGAGGGGAGAACACTCACTGTACACTGGAAAATGCCTTCCCAATTAGGAAGGGTTCGGAAGCTTTGCCCGTCCGTGCTGCTGCTGCTCCTCCATATGCTTGACATTAGGATTTTAGTGCTCAAAACAATGCCAAGTTTGTTACTAACCATCTTTATTTAATAAAGTAGACCATGTAAGTTGTAAAAACATACACTTTTCCTCAAGGTCTCAGTAAGTTATTGTAACTTGGAACAGTAGAAAAACGTTATAGGTTACCATTGGAACAGTAACCTATAAACATGCTTATTTTTCCTGAATTGGCCCTTTTAACAGAAAAGGCCTGGCTGGCAGGCAGCCCTGAGTGGTCCGGGTGATTCTCTCCTGGTTGCTTCTGTCAGGGACCCACAGACAGGAGAGAAGCTGGAGCCTTGGCAGGAGGGGCAAGAAGAAAGTGCACCCCACAGGGGAGCAAAAGAGTGGGAATTGGGAAGACCCAGGGCGATCCTGAGCAGACTGTCTGCCTCTCCCTTGTGCCACAAGGCCAGAGACACCAGCCCTACTGCACAGATAAAAACACTGCAGTGAGGGACTGTGTATGGAGCCTAGAGGTCCCAACTGCAGACAGCTGCTCAGATCCGGAGCCCGCCGCAAGCACTCACGTTCTGTCTTTCCCTCCTCTCTCATAGAGCTGCACCTTTCCTGCCTTCTCTAACAAGACGTCCCTCCCCACCCCAGGAGGACCCTTCAGCATCAGAGCACTTGCCATGGCCAGGGCCACAGCAACCTCTCCACCACCACCCCTCCTGCACCTACTCCTCTGCCCATGAGGCCACCTGGCCTGCTCAGAACCCTCCACTTCCTCGGCAATGGCTGGGCCAAGGCTCAGGCCAGGTGCCAATGTCAAGACACAGAAGAGACGAGCTTCATTCCCTCCTCAGCCTTCTCCCAGTAAGGCCCATACACTTCATTGTGGGTATCAAATAATGCTGGCCTGAGGGTCAGGTGACTTCCACATAGAAGGCTGGGCCCATGACAGGAGTGATTACCTGGTGGATGTAAAACCATGGGTTCAATCCCAGCACCACAAAAATAACGGTGATACTAACAAGTAAAGTATTACAACCAAACAATGAAACTGATTGTAGTTGGTGGTCCTGTACCTCCAGGAACACACATAGTTACAAGCTGGCATAAAGTCTCCTATGTTCATTCAGCTTAGCCTAAGTTCAGAGCCCTGAGTCGCCGACCAGTGCTAGAAGCAATGGTTTTTAAGCTTCCAACAGTTTCTTTCGTAGCATTCGTGTGCGCACACACACGCACGCGCACACGAATGCTACTGGGGATTGAACCCAGGGACCACACACTGAGCTACCAAACGGTCTTTTGGGGAGAGGGCTGATGTTTTGTTTTTGCAGGGTCTCACTAAATTGCTACACTGCCAAGGCTGGCCTCAAACTCGGAATCCTGCCTCGGGCTGAGTGATGGGATTACAGGCGTGTACCACCATACCCCACTTAAATGTTGAGTCTAGAGGTCAGGAGCCCCGAAATAACCCTCATTTTGCCTGGCCTTCTGGAACAATAGTTTCACTGCTTTTCTTTGCTATGTGTCACACAGATCCTACAATGTCCATCAGACTCGCAGTTTCTTCTGTCTTTAACCTTCCTTTGTCTCCTGTCCTTTGTTCTTTCTATATCTACAAATATTCCATGTCTTTTTTTTTTTTTGAGACAGGTTCTCACCTTGTATTTCAAGTTGACCTTGAATTCTGTGTAGCCCAGGCTGGCCTCAAACTTTCAGCAAGCCTCTTGCCTCAGCCTCCCAGGTATTGGGATCACAGGCAAGTGCCACCACCATACCCTACCAATGTCTTCATTTTTTAATGTTATACTTTTGGTTCTTTTTGCTATGTAATATGAGGATTGTAGCTTGAGAAGCTGAGAAAGGAGAACTGTTGCAAGCTCAAGACCAGCCTGGGCTACAAAGTGAGCTCAAGACCAGCCTGAAGTACATAATGAGACCGTCTCAAAAAGACAAAAAAAAAAAAAAAAAACCCTTACAATTTTAAAATATTTTTAAAATACTACTCTTTCTTTACTATATCCTGCCCCTGGCTTCACAATACATATCTATACACTTTAAAAAGTAACTTCCATTCATTCACTCAAGAAATATTTACTGAATACCAACTATGCCAAGCATGAGGCTATAGTAGAGCTCACCTCACACAGTCATAGTCTACAGCTGAGAATAAGCAATGAGATTAGATTCTATCCACTCGTCTACAAGAAACAAGAAACAGAATTTACTTGAAGAAATAGTTAACAAAGGCCTTTCATAGGGCACAGGAACATGAAGATTTTAAATCATATAATAAATCCAAGGTATAATGTAAAAAGAAAAGATCTCTCCTCTATTTATGAATTATATCAGAAATTTATAATTATAACAAAAAATATTTTCCAAACCTCACATCCACTGTATTATTCGACTCATGGTCAAATACTTCAAATGCCTCCTTGATTCTTTTGTGAAATTCTGCTACTTTTACCTCTGAAAAAGATAAAGTAAACCAAATTAGTTTAATCTGCACTTCAAAACAAAAATCCCAATGACCAGATGATTAGAAATTTTAATGAGGAAGAACATAAAGGATTCTTTCCTGATCACCTTTATGTACTGTTCAGCTTATTTAACTCCCTTTATATGTCAAAAAATAGAATGGACCATTAATTTTTTTTTCTGAAGTCTATCACCAAAGGCATTTTAATCTTAAGCACACAGTCAAGGGTTTTTACCCATCATATGCCCATGGGAACATCCAGCTCTACACAGGAGACTATTTCCATCCTATCTTCCATAGTTTGGGTAAAATCCTAGCCAGAAGCAGAGTAAACCCATCAGCTTCTCCGGAGTGTGCCCTGCCCAACCTGCTTCATTGGGTGCTTCAGGGGACAAGAGGCTAAGCTGGGGACAAGAGGCATAACAGTTCCAATGTGTGACATTCTCTCACAGAGCTTTCGAACAAGTTTGGGACTACACCTTACATATGTGTAATAGTGATATATTCCATAAATATTTATTGAGTGCTTACTATGTGCCAGACAGTATTCTAGCTGATATGGTTATAGCGAGGAACAAAATAGACAAAATTCCCTGCCATGTACAGCTATTTTTATTGGGGAAGATCTATAATCTTGTACATATTTAGCGAATATATATAGTAAGTAAAATGTGTATTTAAAAAAGACAAAAAAAAAGAACACAGGAAAGGGATGTGAGATGTGCTGGGGTGTTGGGGGGACATGAAGAACACGATGCCTCACTGACAAGGTGACATCCGGACAGACACTCGAGGAGGGGAAAGAGCCAGCGATATCTCCAGGAAGAGTTTTTAGGCAGAGAACCAAAGTGCAGAGTAGCAGGAAGTCGGATCAGCGAGGCGTGAGCAGGAGGCTGGGGAACAGATTCTCTAAGGGGTCCGCAGCTTTCCAAGGATGTGTGGTTTGGGCTGTGAATGCAGTGAGAAACCTTGGAGGGCTCCCAGCAGCACCGGGACATGGGCTGCCTCTGCCCACTTCTGCTATTTTGTTGAGAAGACACTGGAACAGGGCAAATAGGGACGACTGGAAATATCAGTTAGATTGCCATTTTTGTGACTGCTTCGTATTCAATTACAGAGCATTGACAAAATTTATTTAATAGTAATGATAACTTGGACAAAATCTCTGCTGGTAACTGCACAAAGCTGGAATCCGCCTTTTAAATTTAAGTAAATAAATAAAATACATTATCTTAGACACAAAACTTGTTTTTTCAATTATCACTTATCAGGAATAATTAATTACTAAATTAAGATCTAGACGTTCCCTGGTCCAGTGTGAAAGGGGTGCAGGCCCTGGACATATGGCTGCCCTCGGCTCCGTGTGATCAGATGAGAGCCGTCTGCACGGGGGGGAGGCCCACGCATCACGACGTTGGACGAGACCGCGGTGAACAAAGTTTCTCACTGGTGGAAAACTACAGAAAAAAATAAGTTACTAAACATCTTATCAGGAACTGAATACAACCGCTGCAGGCCTAAGACCGTGGGTTGTAGTGACTTGTGCTGCAAGCGTTCTGCAAGATGAATTAACATGTCTAATAAATTTCAACTTGATAGATGAGTGCTACCTTGCAATATAAGTAGTAGGCGAGTCGAAAGTCAAAAACAAGTGAGCCGATGGCCCCGCCCTCCCTCGTGTCTCTCTCTGTCTCTCTGACTCTCTTTCTCTCTCCGCGTCTCTCTCTCACTGATAGTGGGTGATCATCTACAGCCAGAAATTATAAAGATCCCAGCAGAAAGAAAAAAA
Organism: Tympanoctomys barrerae; assembly: GCA_002564285.1. Lineage (NCBI taxonomy): Eukaryota > Metazoa > Chordata > Mammalia > Rodentia > Octodontidae > Tympanoctomys > Tympanoctomys barrerae. The sequence goes on from NDGN011446418.1 coordinate 15,908, forward strand.
GGCAGAGGACTCCCCCACTTCAAATCAGATTAAGGGAGATGTGTGGGAAACAGTACAAGTGGTAGGAAAGCACCCCCAGACAAGGCTGTAGCAGTGGGAGCAATGAATGTGCTTAACAACAAAGCAAAATCCTCAAAAGGAGGCAAAAATGAGTCACTGGATAGGTTCCTTGTTAAAGCTACATGGAAAGAAAGATTCTACTGAGCCAATGGGCAGCAGCTACTCTGCTAGTGATAGTGAAAGTCATCCCACACAACAAACCTCTCTCTCGTCTCCCTCACAGCGGCCACCAAGATTTTCAAAGGTAAGTGCAGGTTAATTTATTTTTCCCTATATTTTGTATTTTCTTTATTATTTTGTACTATGTTACAGTATTATAATCACTGTTATATGAATATTTTGGGTTTGTAGAACAAATATCTGAGTTTCCATGACTTCTTACAGGGAAATTAATTTTGTTATACAGGTGCTTTGGATTACAAGCGTATTTCTGATATGGATTATGCTTGCAAATTAAGGCGTTACTGTATTAGGAAGTAATATTTTGGGAAGGAAGCTCAAGTTTCTCATTAAATTTTTAATTTGTAACTTTAAAAACAAATTTATCATTTAAAAATTTCATAACAGTTTTATGTTCTTATAAAAGTTATAAAGAAAAAAAAATAATTTTTTACTCAAACCCCAGATTAGGGCTGGGGAACCAACTCAGCAGTATAAATGCCTGCCTGGCAAGCACAAGGTCCTGGTAAAAAAAAAAAAAAAAAGACTAATATCCTAAGGTCTTCTTTCAAAGATTTTTTGTTTTTGTTTTTGTTTTTGTTTTTTGTTTTTTTGTACTGGGGATTGAACTCAGGTCCTTGTGCTTGCCAGGAATGTGCATATACTACTGAGCCATCTCCCAGCCCCATCCTAAGATCCTCTTATCCCCATGCCAGTGTGCCATACAATTCCTGTGCCATTGTCCAAGTCCACGCACTGAAATGAACCAAGGGGGGCAGCCTCGCCCCGCGACCCTCAGCTCGTCCTTATAGAACGCAAGCTCCTGCTCCTCTGGCTCAGGAGGCCGGCACTTGAGGGCTGTCCGCACCACTGCTCTCTTCCCTGCTGCTCTCAGTCCCTACTTCTTCTCCTCATCTGTGCTACTTTCTCCAGCTTCTTTAAGAAAACTTTTGAATATGCAGAAAAGTTGAAAACTTAGCAAACAACTCGATGCCCACATTCAAATTAAACTATTAATATTTTGTTACATTTGATTCCTCCTTCCATCTCTATCTCTAAATAATTGCAGACAGAATGATAATTTATCCCTAAATACTTGGGGATGCATTTCCTAAAAATAAGGATATTTTCCTCTATAATCCTAAATCCTTTTTTAAAAACTTTTTCCCCTAAATGCTAATGTTATTACATTTTTTAAAAGGTTTTTCATCTCACTACACAGCTCAGACTGATAGTGATCCTCCCACCTCTGGGATTACAGGGAGCTCCGCACCCCCATAGCAGCCTCAGCATGCCCAGGGTCAGGGCCAGGGAAGCATGTGGTACTGGGGATAGAACCCTGGTCCCTGCGCTTGCTTATGTAAGATATGCTGAGCTATCTCTCCAGCCCCATGACATCTTTAACAATTAATAAGAAATCAGTAAGATCATCTAATATCTATTCCGTATTCAAATGCCTCCATCTATCCCAAATGACTTATAGCTATTTTTCCATCTAAAATCCAAAGTGTATTTACTTCATTTAATTGTATATTTTAAACTAAAACAGTCCTCTTCCTTCCTCACTGCTCTGCAACCCCATGAAATCAGCTCAAGAGACCATGGTGAACCACACAATGTCCTACAGAATGTCCCACGTTAGGGACTTGACAGCTTCCTTGTTTCACCCTTAAATGAAAAGCTACCCCACTGTTGAGGTAGGCTCTGTCAGAGCCCACTATCGGCTGCTCTCCTTGTTCTTGTTTGCCACTGATTTCCCGGTCACTGCCTTCCACACTTATCATTCCAACTCTTTCAGTCTCCGACAAGGCATCCTCACAGTTCCATCTGATCCTCAACATCCTTTTATCCTGCTAAGCACTTCTGCAATCGTCCTTTCCTTTCCATTCCCACTGCCTCATCACTTCTGGCTGGATTAATGTAGCCACTTCTGGCCTTTCTCCTTTCTTTCCTTTCCCACTGCATTCCCTCACACAGTCCACCCTTTGTAAGGATGATCTTTCTTCTTCCTTTATTTATTTTTTTCAGTGCTGGCAATCAAGAGCCTTATGGATGCTGGGCAAGTGCTCTGTGACTACACTACATCCCCAGTTCTAGATCTTCCTAAAATGTACATTTAATCATCAGACCCACAAGTTTAAAATCCCTTGATGGTTTCTGATGTCTTTTCCAAATAATATTCAGCCTCTTGAACCAGGCATGTAAAGCCCTTTATGAAGTAGTTCCCTACCTAGCTCAAACGTCATCATTTAATACTTTCCCACACAGATCCTCTACCCTACAAAGCTGTAGTTTCTCAATGACTATGCTTTTTCATGCCTTTATGAAAGGGCATTCACAACTGCTCTCCTATTTCCTCGCTAACTCCTACTCACCATCGAGGTTAAGAGTAACTTACCTCACAGAACCCCTCTTCCCCTTTTTTGTAACCTATGTAATTATGTAGCATCCATGGATATCATGACTTACATCAACTTCTATTGTAATGAGCACTTTACATATTTGTCTCCCTTCCATAATATAAACACCTTCACCAGAATAACTTTGACAGTGCTTGGAACATACTAAAAAACAATGATCACTTGCTAAATAATAGGTAGGTGAAGTGGCTTGTGCCTGTAATCCTAATATTTGGGAGCATGACTGTGAGTTTGAGGCCAATTTGGCCATAATGAATTTAAGACTAGCTTGAACTACATAGTGAGACCCTGTCTCAAAGAAAAACGAGGAAGATGAGGAGGAAGAGGAAGATGAGGAAGAAAAGGAAAAGGAGGAAGAGGAAGAAGAGGAAGGGGAAGAGGAGGAAAAGGAAGGGGAAGAGGAGGAAAAGGAGGAGGAGGAGGAGGAGGAAGAGGAGGAAGAGGAGGAGGAGGAAGAAGAAGAAGAAGAACAAGAAGAAGAAGAAGAAGAAGAAGAAGAAGAAGAAGAAGAA
>NDGN011446421.1:0-16515 GCA_002564285.1 Tympanoctomys barrerae
TGTTTTAATATTTAAATCTTTGATCCATTTTGACTGTAGCTTTGTGCATGGTGATAGGCATGGTTGTAGTTTCAACCTTTGGCATGTGGAAAGCCAGTTTTCCAACATCATTTATTAAAGAAGCTATCTTTCTTCCAGTGAGCATGTTTGTCTCCTTTATCAAAGATAAGGAGGCCCAGTGTGTTTGCAATTGTATCCACATCTTCTAATGCCTTCCTTTGATCCTCGGGTTTGATTTTATGCCAGTACCATGCTCATTTTATCAGAGTAGCTTTATAGTGTAATTTCAGGCCAGGGATTATAATGTTTCCTGCCTTTCCTTTGTTTCCCAGGGTTGTTTTTGATATTCTGGGTCTCTTCCGGCTCCAAATGAATTTGAGGAAAGTTTTCTCTAGCTCTGTGAGGTATACTAATAGTATTTTAATTGGGATTGTACTGAATCTGTATGACAATTTTGGGAATATGGACATTTTTTCACAATATTGATTCTTCCTATCCTGGAGCACATTTTCTCAAATCCTCTTCAATCTTTTTTCTCAGAGTACCATCATCTATAAATCTTTTACATCCTTTGTGAGATTAATTCATAAATATTTCATTTTTTTGCATGTTATTGTGAAAAGTACAGTTTCCCTAATTTCTCCCTCAGTTTGTTCATTCTTTTTGTACAAAATTCTACTGAATTTTGGGTGTTGACTATGTATCCTGCTATGTTGCTCAATTTGGTGATTAAATCTAAAAGACTCTTGGTGGAGTTTTTGGGGTCCACTATGTAGAATGTCGTCTACAAATAATAATAATTTACTTCTCCTTTTCCAATCCTTATTCCTTTTATTTCTCTCACTTCTCTAATTGCTCTAGCTAATGTTTCCAGAACTATATTGAGTAGGAGTGGAGACGGTGGACTTGTCTTATTCCTGACTTTAAAGTATAGGCCTTCGGGTTTTGCCCATTTCCATTATTTTGTAGCTCACTGAAAGCATGTGCTAAGTAATACTAAGCAGGTCTGCACATATTACAAGCAATTGTTCAACTAAAATATTCTGACTTGCAGATAGTCATAAATGTAAGTGTGATCACTCTCAGAGGCCTTTGTGCAGCCCTCACTCCCACTCCTTCTTAGCTGGAAACTCTGAGACCCTCCCTGCTTTCCACAGGCAGAAGGGGGCTCAGTGTGTGCCTCTTCAAGCCTGTTCATGCATACGCATGCCACGGAGGTGAAGAGTATTGTCAGGAAGCCGAGGCAAGGCTGCAGCACACGTGCACTGTTCCTGCTCCCTTTATGTGTCTCCTGGCTGCTTGGGCTTTCTGATGTCACCGTATCTAGAACCCAGTAGTGAGGGCCCCAGTAGAAAGGACACAGAGCAGCTAGGTTTTTGAGGTGTGGCTTCTGAACCCCTGGGCGTCACTTCTACCCGTTTCTCAAGGAAGATGCCTTAGAGCACCACTACTCTTTCCCTCTCAACCCGCAGGCAGCTTATCCTTCAGAAGACACATACATGGCAGTTTTACTTCTTCTTCCTAGATTGCGCCACAAGGACAGGGACCCTTCTTGATGTTTTCTGTTCCCATGTTTCCAGAATTTACATTAATGAGTAGCATTTAGAGATGATCAGTAATTTTATTTTATAGGTAAATGAAACTTATTCAATGTTTTGCTATTTACTTATTATTTTAAAATATTTTTATTTTTTAATGAGAGCATAATTTAGAATTAAAACAGAAAAAATACAAGTTATTAAAGCTGCATTTGTGTGATATTTAATTGATGCCAATTTCTGATTTTGAACTGAGTAGAGAAATTCACTTTCTGTATTAGAAAAAGCATTTCTTTCCCCTAAATTAACTAGGTCACTTCATTTCAAAATTTTATATGCTACTAAGATTTTTCTTTCTGAAAAGATTCACAGTCCTTAATCTTAGGAAAATACATGAAAGAAGAACTTATGCATGAATTACATATCAATTCAGAGTGAACTGATGAGACTGCAAATGTATCTAATTATATAGAAATTTTAATTTCTCAAAGCATATTCCTGGTGTTATAGCAGTGTGTGCTATTGGTCAGATATTTTACACCTGCTTTATTTATTTATTTATTTATTTGACATAGGGTGCAGCTTGGACTTGTAGTGATTTCCCTATCTCATCCTCCCCAGTGCTGGGATTACAGGCTTGTACCACCATGCTGGGTTGTGGGGGTGGTACTCTGGGACCCTCCAAGTATGCAGAACTGGGATCAAACCTGGGTCTGTGCACTTGCCAGGCAGACGCTTAGGCTGCTGAGCTATCTCCCTAGCCTGACTTTTGTATTTTAACCTTAAGAGTTATTACAACAGCTATCTAAGGTTAAAACTCCACATCTGGCCCTTTTCCTCTCTAGCTTCCTCTAATGGGCCTTGACCGTTCATATTTTTACCCCTCCTCCCATGATTCTGTTTGTGTCAGTGACTGAGAACCACTTCTTCAGAGAGTACTGTTTGCCTGATAAAACCACTTTAGAACAAGTGATCTTCACTTTATATCTTTTGGACAACATGTTTTCCAAATAATATGCTATATCCTTTAAAAAACCTACTTTCTTGGTATTACATATTTTGTATGATCTCATTATTAATAATATTTGATGTTCAATATATGTTTAACTTCTATCACTGATATTAAATATAAATCAAGTTAATAATTACATTATTAAAGTATTCATTGTCACTGAAAATGCTACAAATACATATTAATTGCATTGTGGGATCATGCAAAACATGTTGAATAAGTTTTGAGGTCCATCACGAGTTGCCTGGTTCAGTGCCTGAGATAATTGAGCATCGATTCAACTAGCAATTTAGTTACATGAAGTAGATCATCACCTACATCATGTAACTGGAAAGGGCAGTGTCCCCACAGATGACAAAGTCATCCCCCCGACCCTGCATCTGACCTGGAAGTTAGCACCTGTAGTATATCCCCTTGTTCCAGTAGTCCCAAAACTCTGTTTAAAGATGTGTATTGGGACAAACTTTACCTCTCAATGGAAAGAATGTCAAGGTTTTTGTGCTCATTTTAGAAATTGCCACTGGTTTGTACTAAAGGGTTCATGGCAGCTGTTGCTGTCTGTGATGCAGCGTGCCACTTATGAAGACTGAGCCTCTCACAAAATCAGCTAAAAATCTGGACACTGTAAAAGAACATTTTATATACTTGAGGTTGCTGACAAGAGCTAATCAGGATGACAAACCCAGGTGGAGAGCTTGAAAAGGAATGGCTGACACACCTGGGTGGGCTTTTCTGTTGTAGCAGTTTTGGCACCTGAATGTAGTGGGATTCAGAAGGCCCAGGAGAAAGGATGGTAACCCAGGAGAGAGGGATACTGGCACTACCCGACTGCCCAGGAGATGCCAAGCGGAGCCACTTGGTGCCAAGGCGGATGTTCAGTAGAGACTTGGAGCAGCTGCAATGTATGGTCCGAACTCCTGGCGTGGTAGCTCCCTGAAAATGTCCTCCACATGTTCACGGGTCAGTAAGTCATAGAGTGACCGTGGATTCATATACAGCAAGTAAGAAAGCAAGGGCACCAATGGCAAAACCACACCTGCAATGACCATGAACAAGCAAATATAGAGAAAGAAACTCTATGGCAGACGTGTAATTTTGGGAAAAAGTTACTCTGGGCTGAGTCTCTGAGGATCTGTAATGAGGCTCCACAGCTAGAGAAAGTCAACAGTGAGTCCTGTGAAAGTATGAGTAGTCTAGTGACATCTGCGGGCGAAGGCTTAAAGCAGTTGAGGCAAATTCAAAAGTGATGTTACTGCCTTTACCTCACTGGTGAATCGAAAGATGAGAGAAACACAGCGAACCAGCTCGATTCTGGAGCACTTTCCACAGCACAAGGACACCGATGGGCCGTTTCACCTTGTACCCAGCTATCTGGTATTAAAAAGGGGTTTTATCTAGGGACATTGAGATGTTTTCAGTGGGTTCTTATGTTTTTTTTTTTTTTAAACAAAAAGGAATAGAAATTTTTTAGGTAAGTGTAAACAAGTGAAATTTTCTCATAGATTTTTAACTCATGAATAAAATGGGGTAAAATATTACACTTTCCACAAAGAGTGAAGGCCAAGGAAAGAAACAACATCCTGTGTCCACATCCTCTGGATTCTGTGGCCACCCCAGAACTGTCAGTGGTGAGTCAAGGAGAGCTGAAGGTCCTGAGATTTTTAAAATTTATTTATTTATTTATTTGGTACAGGGTGTTGCTATGCAGCTCAGTCTCATAGTGATCCTCCTGTCTCAGCCTCCCCAGCCCTGGGATACCAGGGTGCACTATCATGCCCAGTTGCAGTGGCCAGCATGGTGCAGGGCCCAGCACGGCATGCAGGACCAGGGATCAAACTCAGGTCCTTGGGCTTGACAGGCAGGGGCTTAGACCACTGAGCTGTCTCTGCAACCCAAGTCCTGAGATTTGTCAGGCAAGCTCCACACTGGCGAGAGGCAGACTGGCTGGTCACAGGGACCCTTGGTAGGGCCTCAGGAATGGGCTCTCGAGGACAGCCTTGGCCGATGAGGCAAAGACTTGCTGTCGTTCAGCGCAGGTGATACCCTTGATTGTGTGGATTTTAATCTTTAAAGATGTGCAAAAGGTTCCAGTGATTAAATAGAAGGCCGTTGTCTTAGAAGATGTGCTTGTGTTTTCAGGCATCCTTCTGCCTTTTTCTACACAGCAGACTTCTAGGCTGCAGGTCAGTGGGCAGGGAATGCAGCCCTGTGCCCAAGCTGCAGTCTGCGTGAAGTGTGCTGGCGCCTGGGAGACCCCCGACAATGTCAGGGAAGATGAATGTTTGTACAGGAAGTTTTCCAGAAGTGACCAGCAACTAAACAAGCATATGAGAACAAAACAATGGGAAAAAGGAATGTAGATGAAAATATATTGTCCCAAGAAGGGAAGAAAATTTTCCAAGTATGTTTTGAGCTATAAAGGACTTAATAAAAACACAAAATCAATAAAACACCAGGTCATAGACAAAGCACTAAACAACAATAAAATGAAAGGGGAAATTTCAGAGCTAGTAAAACAAATCAAGTTCAGAACATCAACATTTATGGCTCCAATAAATAAATTAGAAACAAGGAAAGGGAGAGCAAGATATTGAATTTCTGCCCTGGAGGAAAGACTTAAGATAATAAATTCAATGAAGAAAAATAAACAAAGTGATTTAAAAATTACCAAAGATGAGCAATTTAGTGGCAAAAGATGAGCTAATATAAGGACAATTGTTATCTTTGCAAGAGAAAATCTATTCTGTGGAAGCGAAATGTTATTGGGATACAAAATGGGAAGATAGTCCCCCAATTTAGACAGATATTAAAATATATCTGTCTTAGTTATTTTTTCTTGTTGTTGAGACAAAATATCTGATACCCAAAGTCAAAGGAGGAAAAGCTTATTTTGGCTCACAGTCTGCAGAGGTTCAGCCCACAGTCAGCTGACTGCAGGGCACAGGGTCAGGGCGGAGGGGCGTTGCAGAGGAGAAGCAGGCCACGGCAGGCAGGCAGAAGACGGCAAAAGCGAGCGAGAGACAACACAAGCGCGGCCTGCCTCATATCTTGGCTGCCTACTTCTCTCAGGGAGGGTAGCAGTCCACCCTGCATCTCGATGTAGCCACCTCTGCGAAGCCCCATCTATGACCACATGAGCTCTGGGGGAACAGCTAGACACAGAACCCTAAGGATACCCTCGCTAATTTTTTTTGTCTTTTAGAGACAGGGTCTCACTATATAGTTTAGGCTGACCTTGAGCTCCACTTTGTAGCTCAGGCTGGTCTTGAACTCCCAGCAATTCTCCTGTCTCAGCCTCCTGATTGATGGGATTACAGGCATGTGTGACCATGCTTGTCTCTAGGGAAATTATTGGCTTTTAAAAAAGGAAACTATCTTAGACATCTAAACAGGAAAAAAAATCCTGTCTCCTGCAAGGAATGCAAAGGAGGAAATCATAAATATCACAGATTTCACCATAACAACTTTCAATACCATCTGGAAAGTATTTAAAATTCTGAGGAAAAACAAAATGCTCTAAGGGTTTCTGCCAAGCCGTGTTACCACTTATAGCACAGGCCACTCTTAGCGGTGGCCTTGAGACAGGCAAGAACTCAAGGACTGCAGCTCCTGTGACGTCTTCTTGATGCATACTCCTTGATGAGGTCCCAGGTACCAATGAGTGAATCAAATAAAGAAGGCTTCAGGAACAGACACAGTGTACAACAAGCGCACAAGGCCAAACCCAACACCACTCCAACATTCTCACTGTCTGATTGCCAGGCTTACTGTTATTGCTTCCCCTTGCATGTGGGCAGGCGTTGACCTCGACGAGCTTGCTGTGGCCATCACCTTTGCTGTTACTGCAGCAAACGCCTGAGATGAAAATGTTTGACTCACAGTTGTGGAGGGTTTAGTCAATAGTTGGGTGGCTCTGTTGTGTTGGATTCTGTGGTGTGGCTGGGATTGCATGGGGGAGGAAGTTGCTCTCCTCACCATGACCCAGAAGCCTCAGGAGGAGGGGAAGAGACCAGATCCTCAGCCCCTTCAAGGGCACACACACCCGGGGAGCTTGCACCCTGCCTCCTTGAGTCTCCCCCACAGGTTGAAGCACAAGCCTTTGCAAGAGGTCCTGGAGGAACATTTACACAAACATGGAAGGTGCTAATCATTTTGGCTTTGCCTCAATCCAAAGGGCAACTAATGGGTGGCATGACAGTCAGAAGATGCTTCAGACAGAGTAAGTTTTCAGAGAGGCATTCTCTGACTAGCCTAAAAACTATGCACAGACAAATTATTCTTCTTCTCTAGAGAGGAGGACTGAGGCCTGGCCAACATCCCACTAGAAAGTGGGGGTGTTGGTTCCATAGCCGTCACTGCTGGGGAGTTCTGCTGTCTCTGTGTGCATGGGGGAGTCCTCACCACAATGAAGAAGGAGCTGGGTGAGCTGCGCCTGGACCCTGGCATGGGAGACTGGATGGAGGGCTGGGGAGCTGACCTAGAGGCCTGGCTCCAGAGTGTGCTAGGGGGACAGTGAGCTCGATTTGATTCCAGCTGCTGATCAACCTGTCAGCTCCCTACAGCAGGAAAGACAATGAAGCAAGCTTTTAAGTAGAGCAATGCAGACCAAAGAACTTGGCATATTTGGTTTAAAAATATAAAATCAATACTATAACAGGTAAGATTAAAAATTTTGTAACTTACTGGAATGTAGTTGGAATTGATAGAAGAAAAATAACAAAAAATAATCTTTCTTTGGAGGCCAGGAATACTTGAAACTGTCTATAATCAGAAAATCTGACTAAAACTTCATATGTGTACAATTAAGCAATGTAATCCCTAAAGTGAGCAGAATTTTTTTGGAAGTGTGTGCCTTTTTGGTTTCCAGGACTTAGAGAATCATGTGTATTGATTTTTAGCCACATTATTAATCTGCATAGATAGATTTGGAATGAGTTTCACAGAAGTGGATATAATAGTTTCCATATGTAATTTCAGCAGTGGACAGATAGGAAAGTTTTAACTGTTTTTCTTTTTGCCTTGATATTATTGGATGAGTGTATATTAGTTTCTATAATATAAACATTATAAAATTAAATGCATTAAATATAATGATAATGAAGATAAAGGGAGAAAATGAGAACAGGAAATGTTCTCATTAACCCAATTTACTGGTGGAAATGGGTTAATCATCACTGGCTAAGATTAAGTGATGTGCCCCAAATCATATTACTAGTATGAAGACAAGTATCTGACTGCAGAACTAAGCTTCTAGTATCTGTAGAGAGAAAATATGAAATAAATAAGAAAAATGGGCCAATGTGCTTTACCCATCAAAGGGACCCAGGGAGCTGCCATGGTTGAGCTCTCCCAGGTTTCCTGTACTGTGCTTGGGTGTCCGTTAGTATCCAATGGTCTGTCTTCCTGGCAGGTGCACAGAACTTCTGCGCCAACCAAATATTTAAGAATTTAAGAAGATGTTGAAAAATAACTGGTTTAATTTTGAGCTGGGCATATCTTTAGTTTATTTCTTTTCACTGCTACAGCACTGAAGCAAGTTCTGCATGCTCTCCCTGCACGCACTGAGTCAGGCAACGCTTCCTAGGACTGTTAGATGCCGTTTGTGGTGCTAAAGATGACACACTGGAGTGAGCGAACTTGGCATCATCCTGCTCTCCTCGAGTTTTAATTCTGTCAGAGCAGCTGAGGGAGCAACCGAAATAAATGTAGTGCTGGATCCATTTTAATAAGTGAAATAGTGAGCTGTTGAGACAAAGAGAAGAGGAGAAGCATTCTCCAGTGCCGGTGACCAGGGCTTCTCCACCAGGGTGCACCACTGAAGCCGAGACCCGCAGCATGCGATGGTGGTGCTGAGGAGCAGTGCCCTGACACTGAGTTGACTGTATCAGTGCAGGGAAATTGCATGTGTTCGAGTCTTCAGGCTGGAATCATAGAGAAGCCTGTAGTGGCCCAAGGCAGCCTCTAATGAAGAATAAGAGGTGGAGGGATCTAGGTGGGAACTAAACAGAGCAGGACTGGACAGGGTGTTGAGGGTCCTGCTGGACACACAGTGAAGAGCTCTGCTGTCATCTTAGTTATGAACAGGACAGAGTCTGATGCTCTTTAATGACATGGTCTGGGCTGAGGAGAAAGTGAAGGGAGTGCGGGTGTTTGCACAGCAGAGCAGGAGAGCTGGGGACCAGTGGCGGGCTAAAGATATACGGTGGAGGCAAAAGTCACAGGACTCGGCTTTGGGCTTCATGGAAAAATGGTTTCCATGAGGATCAACCATGATGGTAGGATTCTGGAACGGACATTAGATGCTTCAGAGTTCCAGCAGAGCAAAAGAGAATGAATCCAGGGTGAAATATTTTACAGTGTGTTTTGGACATTAAATCTGAAGTCCCTTTGAGTCCCAAAAGAAGATACTAACAATTGGGATCTCAGAGGAAATGCTTTGGCTAGAGATCCAAATTTGGGCTTTGGGGTGACAATGTCTTTTGACTTTTATTTTTGGAAGAGGTTATAGAGAACTGGTATCAAGTTTTTAAAGATTTGGTAGAGCTCAACATTAAAACTCTTTGGTCTAGTGTTTTATTTTTTCAGAGGTTTTTAGTTATGGTTCCAACTTTCTAATAAACTTAGGACGGTTGAGGTGCTTTTTCTCTTTCTGTGACTTGTGCCTTCTAAGGGACCTGTCCATTCCTTCTGGGCCATTGAATTCATGGCATAGGGCTTTTCAGAATATTCTCTTTTCATCTTTAAGTGTCCATTGAATCAGTTTATGACTCTTCTTTCATTCCTGATATTAGCAATTTGTGTCTCTTTTCTTCCTTGTTGCTTGACAAGAGGTTTAGAATTTTTTTTAAAGCTTCCTTCATTATGTTTCTCTAAGGTTTTCTCTTTTCAGTTTATTAGACTGTGCTGTAGTTTTATTATTTGTTTTCTTCTGCTTGGCTTAGGTTTATATTGCTTTTCTCTTTCCAAACTGAAATGTAGAAGCTTAGCTAACCAATGGCAGAGTTTCCTTCTACTCTATGCATCAAATGGCTGTCAGGTATTTCCCTTTACATACTGCTTTTGTGCATTCTAAAAGCCATAATGTATTTTATTTTCATTTTCCTTTAGTTTCAAATGTTTAGAAGTTTTCATGAGACTAATTTTTTGACCTATGTGTGTTAAGAAGTATGTTGTTTAATTTCCAAATGCATAGAGAGTTTTCAACTTAAGTTATTGATTTTTAACTTAACTCCGTTTGAGTCCGCATCCATACTTGGTCACACTGTGCTCCCCGCTCTTCTGCGCCTCATGGCGAGTGCTTTGTGTCCACAGCACTCTCTGAAAGATGTTCCATGTGAGTTTGAGAAGAACGCACCTTCCATTTCTGGGTGGAGATTTTGTAAATGCCAGTGAGATCAAGTGGGTGCAGTTGCTGCTGTCTGCTGCCCCTTCCTGATTTCTCCTCTGCCTTGCTTACCAAGTACAGAGCTACCGAAGACCCAGAGAGTGACAGCACAGGTGTCCCTGTCCTTTCAGCGGTGCAGCTCTGCGGCTCACACATCCCTGCTCTCTGCTCAGACATGACCGTATTTACAGTACCATCGTGTCTCTCAGGGAGCTGCCCCTTATGGTGTGAAGGCTTGCGTGCGCAGAATACTCTTTGACGTGAAGTCTCACACAGCTGAAATCAGTGTAACTACTTGTGCCTTCTTCTGAGAGCAGTCAGTAAGGCTCACTTTTCTTCATTTCTTTACTTTTAGCTTACTTGAGTTTGTGTATTTACATGAACCTCTTACAGAGAACACATAGTTAGGGCTTAACTTTTAACCCATCCGGATTGTCTTATAACTGGCATACTGTCTGTATTCACTTTAAAATAATTATTGATACATTTGGATTAAAATCTACTTTGGTTGTGACTGTTTGCTATTACAGTTTTTTTCTTTTTTATACCCTTCTTTTCTTGTCTTCTCAGGATTTGTTATGGTTTGTGTCTAGTTGTCCCTCCAAAGCCTCATGCAGCCATGGGGTGACTTCTAGCTTGTGATTAACTCATGATCCACTGGGGTTATGGGTGTGAGTGCTGCAGCCTGTCCAGAGCAGCTAGCCTGGGTGCACCTCATGGGGGACAGGCTTGCTCTCTGTAGCCACTGGTGCCGCTACACCTCCCTTTTTCTCTCTGTTCTTTGCCCCCTCCATGAATTGCTGCCCTCTGCCATGTGCCACTCTGCCTTGGAGCCAGCTGAGTACAGACTGAAGCCTCCACTAACTGTGAGCTAAATAAACATTTCATTTCTTCATTTTGGGTGTCAGATGTTTGTCCCCCCAATTAGAGAAGAGTGACTGAGACAGGACTGAACATTATGCATGATTGCATGTTGATTTCTCTTTTATCCTAACAATTTTACTTATTTCTAATTGTTAAGGCTTTTTCTTCAAAGTTCTTAATATATATTTGAACTAATCTAAATTCATTTTGAAATACCACTGTGTCAGTTTACACCTAGAAATGTCTCAAGGTTATTCTTCTTTATTTATACCCCACTGTAAAAAAACTTACATCTCCTTTTCATATTTCCCAGTGAATGGGAATTTGGGCTGATTTCAAAATTTAGCTATTATAAACAGCTGCTACAAGCATGGGTGAGGATTTGTTGCTGTGGTGTGATGGTTTTAATTTTGTTGGGAGATACAAAGAAGGGAAAGGTGAATCAAATGAAATCTCCAATTTTAGGTTTTTGAAGGATCTCCACACTGATCGCCGCAATGGCTGCACCCATTTACACTCCCACTAACAGTGAAGAAGGGCTCCTTTTCTTCCACATCTCTGCCAGATTTTGTTATTGGCTAATTTCTTGATAATAGCTGTTCTTTCTAGAGTGAGATGGAATCTCAAAGAAATCATCAACATAGTGAGGAGACAACATAGTAGGAAACTTTTTTCCCAACTGTTCTTCAGACAAAGGACTAATATCTAGAATATATAAAAAACTGAAAAAAATCAGAGCCCCCAAATTTAAAGATTCAATCCAAAAATGGGCATTTGAAATGAGAAAGCATTTCTCAGATGAATAGAAATGCAAATAGATGAAAGAATGTTTAAAGTTAATACAATGCCCATGTTCTTCTCTTGCTGCAGACTCCATTTCCTGATATGCATTTTCATCCTATGCCCTTGTGTCTCCCTTCCTGATACCAGTTTTCCTTCAACCATCCATTTCCTGGACAGCCTGGCTTCACAGTTCTCAAAGTACACTTTGTGTGACTCCCAGGGAGCACTCAGTCATTTGCTGGGCCTATGTGCCCAAACTATGCCTTCCCAAACAGCTCTTGCTGTTTGAACCCCTCCTTTAGGTAGATGGGTATGGGGGGCATGTGGAGGGTGGAGAATGTCTTTTCTCCAAGTGGCTCAACCCTGGTGAGTCCTTTCTCCTACAGAGGAGGCTTTCATGGTGAAGAATATTTTCAATGATTTTTCCTCCAAGAAGAGAACAAAGGACTCTTAGCCTTAGAACCTTGCAAGAACTGTTCAACTATAACTTATTACCTATTAAGTCTGCTATTGCTACCATTTTATGTCCCTTGTGATTTCTATTTTGGGTACATAGATTTTGGTTGGCTTTTTCTGTCTCTAGATTTTAGGGTGACAAGTTGCTGTGTGATCCCTGATTTCTGGTAAGTTCATGAAAAATGATTTCTATACAGTTTACTTAGCCTTTTCATTTGTAAGGTGGTTGTTAGCAGAACTGTTCACAACCAGGTTGATTGATGCTCAAAAGCCAACATTTAGGGGCAAGGAGTGGCGGGAAGGATTCAGTGCTATCTGAGGGCCAGGGTCTTGGAAGACGGAAAGTCCACTGACTTCCTACCTCTGTCTTGGGGATTTTGGGAGGGACGGGCCTTCTGTAGGGTGGGAAGGTGGAGCAGGGCGGGCAGCCTCACGCTGTGGAAGGGCCTTTGTCTCCTGTGCCCTTCTGGGCACAACATAGTGGACCTCAGCTTCTGGGCTAATTTCACTAACTCCTTTTAGACATATTGCTTTTGTGCAGTTAAATGGTACAGCAACTCAATACATTGTGTTTGTTGGTGTGCAGAACCAAAGACTGAGGGTAACACTGCAATGGCCACCTGATGTCTTGGGTTCTGTAAATCTGAAGAAACATTATATAGCAGTGAACATTTCCATCACTTGTGGGATTTCTCTTTAACACTTGGATAGCAAGTTAGAGGGGGAAGACAGAGATGTCATCAGCCTTGCAAGGAATCAAGAGGGCAAGGCTACTTACACCTGCTTACAGCAACTTCCCAAAGGAGCTGCCCAGCTCTGTGGTGAGGACTTGTAACTTTTCCTCTCGCAGCTGAAAGCAGATGTCTTCTTTATTTCTAAAATGCAAAGATATGCAAAATCACCAAAAGAAGAGAGAAGTCATAAAGTTCTGGCAAATTTACCACTTAGGTATCAGATGCACTAGGATAAGTTGGCAGTGGGTAATGTGAAGCAAACTGTTCAGAGGTGGATGAACAGCCAGGAGGCTGGAAAGTCCAGAGGAGCCAAAGAGCAGGAATTTCCAGACTAGGACGTGATAAACTTGGCACGTGCTGACGAGCAGTTATAAAAGGCCAAGAGAGACTGTAGTGCATTTGGTTTCCCAAAGGAAAAGTCATAGTTGAATTAAATAAGGGCAGGCGTGGTATAGAGACATATATGGAGTTTGGTACATGTGTGCTCTAAGGACAGCAGAAACCAGGCTGGAATGAGTGCAGGAATCTTAAAATAGGAATACAGACATCATGGATGAATTCTGTTTTCAAAGAAGACTTCCAGCCAAGGTACGTTACCCTTAACCTTGAATTATTTAGGAAAGTTGGAAAGGTGTTATAAGTCTGTTCTTGTGCAGGCTCCATCACTTGGCTGGTTAAATCACTTGTCTGATAAAACTCTATTCTTTGTCTCTAAATCTGATCTGGGAAACAGAAATAAGAAGTCTAGCAAATCAGATAAACTGAACTCCTAGTATGCCAGCAATAATGTTTAATTATGATGAGGAACTTGAGTAGCTGAATGTTAGGCATGCAAGAAAAATTTGAGGTGTAAATTTAGGAAGTTTCTTATAGTTAATTAGGCATTTTGCAAGCTAGCATTGTTTGCTTGTAACGGGGAAGAGCTGTAATTTTGGGAAATTAGTTTAAAATGACTCCTATCCATACTAGGTTATTCAAAAGAGCTAAATATAGGCATTATTAACTTTAGAATATACCCAGGGGAAAGCACTGCTCCTTTTGTGGAAGTGTGTCATTCTTTCCATGCCAGCTTAAGCCTGGCTACTTCAAGGGGGAGCCCCATGCCTGCAGTAGCGCCTTCTTTTGATGCTGGCATTTCCTTTGGCATCCTGAGGGTACAGACTGCATCCAGGCAAAGGTGGCAGGTCTAATGGCTTTTATTTATGCTTTGTGTACTGTCTGTCTTTTGTCCCAGTGAGAGGTTTCTCAATTAAAGTGAAATAGCTTAGTCTGGCAAGTTGACTTTCATAATGGTCCTTTGAAGCTTCCCTTCTTAGCATGAATCTAATGATACATTATAGAACAAAGTCATCATTCATTAACTCCAAATCAAATCACATTTTTTAAAAGCCCAGGAGCACTGTCTGCCCAAGAAGAGCTGTGTCAACCCTCCCAGAACACAGCAGCATCGTGATACAAGAGGCAGTCTCAGAAGGGTACACTGTAAAGGTCTCTACTGACATCCAAGGTCAATGGCGCACCCTGCTGGGAGATTAGGACATGGCAGGATGAGCGGGGGCGTGGATGATGGAATCGGCTGCCCTGGCACTGGGGCAGGGTCCCAAGTCACAGGCAGAACGAACCCAGGGATGGAAGCTCAGGAAGTGAGCAAGTGGGGTTAAGGTATTCATAAAACACTTCTTTGCACTTTTATCTTGAATTTTCCCTTTTTAACTAATGCAGTCCCTTGAGTTTTCTTTGTGTCAACATTGAGACTTGAATTTGCACTACACAGCTTATTCCTGTATTAATGTGTCGAGATAGTTTCTGTATCTCTGTTATCCTTTAATGGTTGTCCAAAAAGATTTTTTCATGAATAGCTGCTGGTACTTTGTTGTTTTCCTTTTCTTTCATTCACTTTACTTTCTTCTTTATGAGTGCTTTACTTTTATTAATGATCATGTCCTAGCTTTCTTTGTAC
Organism: Tympanoctomys barrerae; assembly: GCA_002564285.1. Lineage (NCBI taxonomy): Eukaryota > Metazoa > Chordata > Mammalia > Rodentia > Octodontidae > Tympanoctomys > Tympanoctomys barrerae. The sequence continues at coordinate 14,732 of NDGN011446421.1, forward strand.
TTTATGAATGTGGATAGGAACTAAAACGAGTGCTTAGTTTTGAAGAAAATTTTAAAAATGTTCTTACATTAAAAAGTTTCCACCTAAAACACAACTCTGAAACAAGTTGGGATTATGTCACTGTGGATCATAAGAGATGAAAGTTTCCACAGTTTTGAAGAGAGGAGTGTCAAGCTTTGTCAGCACAGAGTGGCCGAGGCCACTGGAGGGGGGCATGGTTGCTTCCACAGCGACCCACTGGTGAAAAAGGCAATTTTATTTCAAAGCAGTTGGCCAGGTAGAATATTTTGGTTTATTTTCACCTGTCATTTGTCACAGCTGACACAGATTCCACAGCAGGGAAGGTGCCCCTCCCCAGTTGAGTCCTTTCTGACCTCATGTTCACGTGTAAGTAGCTGTTGTGCTCACCCTCCTGCAGATGCTTCCACCACTGAGCTCCAAACAAAAGGGTCAACAACCGCGACTCAAAAGTGGGGTTTGCCCCAAGGGGGGCACCAATGGAGCCACTGGCTTAGCTGTTGGGCTAGCCTTCCCCTAGAGTTTGTAGACAATAGAGAGTATTTCATCAATGTCTCTTTATAATGATAAATTTTAAAGGCTATTAAGCAACCTAGTGATGATTTTTAAATCTAGCATGCTTATTAAAAATAGTTATTTTAATTATGAAGGGAAATGGTTGAAATAAATCATAAATACCAGCAATGAATAAAGTCATTATAGTTTCATAATGCAGACAAGTTTTATGAAAAAAAAAGTAAAATTACTGTCTTTTCCCTCATTATTCCAGCTATTTACTCTGCTTTTCACAGAGCCAATTTCTCTCTAGACCATCTTTGGTCTGAAGACCCTTTGGCAGTTAATGACCTCATCTCAATATGAAGACATCTAGCTCGGTATCCAGGTGCATTTTGGATCCTGTGGACCTTCACCTTTATGCCTCAGTTTATTTGTTAAGTCATCCAAGATAACACAGGGATAGGAAAACAGCTTGTCTGCCCAACTTTACTAATTTTTATTTTATTTTATTTTTTCTGTATTTTAGGGAAGGGTCTACAGGATGTTCAGGGTNTCACTACTAGATCGGATTCATAGTGATCTGCCTGTTTACAGCCTGATTGCAGGCGTGTGCCACCATCTCAGTGTGCCCAGGGGAGGGGCAGACACAGCAGGCTTTTTTATTTTTTATATTTTTCAATATACAGTGTTGTAGTTGTGAGTTGTGAGTTATAATTTTCTATGTACAATGTTGTAGTTGTGAGTTGATAAGTTATGTTGTAGAATAATATTGCAGCTCATCGAGGTTCTGACATTCAGTCAGAGCCAGGGTTATGACTGGCAACTCTAGCTTCCAGGACAGAAAGCTTTTATTATCTTCCTCATGAAGCATAGATAGATAAAACACATTTTATAACTAAGAGAAAATAATTATGAATGGATAAAATTATATGCTCTCTCAAACTGATTCATATTTCCATGTTTCCTTGATATTGGATGCATATCATATGGTAGTATATTTGTACCTGTGTCCCACTAACCTATAAGCTTTTTAAAACAAAAATGTTAATCTAATACTCATTGTGATCCTAAAAACTATCACCATAAAATGAGGACCTGCATGGACAAATGTGTAAATCCATAAATACCATGGAACAGGCAATATGATTTACATGTAGTGTGTTATGTTTTGGTTTCCCATACTAAACTAACAAAACTGGCATTGTATTGTATCTTGACAGATGAATTTTAGAAGAGCCCATAATGAAAAGGGAGAAATCACTCTCTGA